>PVIJ01009002.1:40114-69898 GCA_004024925.1 Scalopus aquaticus | reverse complement strand
CCCCCCCCGCCCCCCCCCCGCCGCCAGCCCGGCCCCCGCCGGCTCCCCCAGCCTCCCCTCCATCCCAGCCCCGGCTCCCGCCGACGCCCGGCTCTCGCCCGCCTACCTTGGCCACATAGTCTTTCACCTCATCCAAGTCTCCGTTTTTTAGGGCCCACATGAACTCCTTGTCGCACATCACTGCAGCGGGCGGGCCGGTCGGCCGGGCAGAAGACGAGGAGGCGGTGGCAGCAGCAAGCGAAGACCGCCGGGCGAGCAGCAGACAGGGCCGCGCGGAGCCGGGGAGCAGAGGAAGAGAAGGCGGGGTAGGCTGCCAGGCGGGCGAGGCAGTTGGCCGCGGCGACCGTTGGGGCGGGAGAAAAAAGTTCTTTTGCGGCCGCCGGGCCCAAGAGCAGGTTCCGCCTGGCGGACGAGAAGCTGGAGATTTTGCACTTCCGGTTCACTCCCCGCTAGTGCCCGCCCCCAACTTCCTCTTCCTCTTCCTTTGGGCGGAACGCCCCGCTCGCGACCCCGCCCTGACGGCCAGCGGCGCCGAGCCGGGTGTGCGCAGGCGCAGTAGCTGCGTCCCCGGCGGGACCGCGGGGAAGTAGGAACGGGCGGGGCTGGGAGGCGAGTGACGGGTCCGAAGGTCGGGAAAGGCAGAGGGCGAGATGCGGGAGTGTTAGACTGTTTGAAGTGCGGTCAGCGCACCATAAATGGAAAAAAAAGTTACTAATTTTTAACGGGACTTTGAAAGGCATCTTGCTCACCTTCTAACTGTAGCTAGTAGAGGAGTATTTCAGTTCCTCACCTTCTCCTTCCCTCCCTTCAATCCTCCCTAACCTTTTCCTCCATTCCTTTCTCCTCTCCTCGCCTTCCTCTGTCTTTTCCTTTCTCACTAGCATGCATCCCATGGACTACTACATGTTAGACTGAGAATATGGTTAAAAAAAAAGATGGAATGTATCAATTCCTGCCCTTGAAGCTTCAGTATTTATCACGGCCATGTGAATTTAGTGGCCAGCACGAGGTTCTGTGGAGGGAAATAAACTTTAGTGCGTGGTGGGGAAAATGTTTGCTCACCTCCCTGACCAGCAAATGAGCGAATATAACTGTCCTGTATGATTTGCCTTTTAACAACATTGTGTTCATTTATTTTTAAAGCTCCGATCTTTTAGGACATTCTGGTGAAGCCAGTCGCGTTCTTCACAGAGTTTGTAACGTCTTGGGGCACAACCGTCAACTGAGTTGTGACACATCTGTGAATATGCGGAGATCCAATAAAAACTCTTATTGAAACTATTATATATATATAAATCATACGTATGTATTATATATAAAGTCTATCATTTATCACCTGGTAACCAGTCTAAGCTACCTTACTATCTGTGTCATATAATATGTGCTTTAGAACACAGACTGCAACGTGTTGGGGGGAGAGGATGTCCTGACAAACTCCAGAAACTCAGGTTTTATGGACCCCCACCCCCACTCCGGACCAAAGAGATCCAAAGCACCAAGGACTACAAGTCCCATAATGCCATCGCTGTCGAAGGGAGAACTGCTGGGAACTGAGGGTGGAGTTAAGCAGCCAGGCTTGGTATATAACCAGAGACACATGGGCCTTGTGGTTGGTTTTTTGACGACCTTCAGCATGCTCTTGGGGTCCAAGTGCAGCGGAACTGGTAGGAGGCATTCACCAATTTCTCTCTTTCTCCCTGGGTTATTCCTCTCTTCATTTCCACTTTTTGTAAATAAACCCTTTGTCAACCTTTTTGTGTGTGCCTGCAGGTGAGTCTCGTTATACGCCCTTTTTAAGCCTGCGGGTGATGATACACACTCAGGCCAACCCACTTCATATTGGGGTTGCCTTGTAACAACCAGAATGCTTAATTTTTAACGGGGACCCTAATCTTACTAATTTTATCTCACCTCAGGCGAGTAACTTAACTCCTCTCTTGACCTTACCACATGTGTTAAGTGGTGCATAAGTATAATGTTCAAGAAATCTAATTTAAGACATACAGATGTTATCATTTAGACACAGTACACAGAGATAGGGTTCAAATCAAAAGAAAAATCACCAAATACTTAGCAGCTATCTTGATGGCTCTTCAGTAGTTTTACTTTTGACCATTAGAAATATAAAGGCTTGAACAAACACTAACATAATTTCTAACCACAAAGGTCACATCCCTAACATAACCCCAGTCCTTCTTAAAGTGCTGGCTTGAGAAAACATGAAACTGCCCAGTATTTTTTTAACTCTTTGTTCCAGCTAACACCTCAGGGTCAGGCCACCATCTCCCAGTGTCAGTGGGAAGGTGGACTTCTAGCCAAGATAATTGCCAACTAGCAGACACAGCTGGCCTAACCGCATTTCCACACTAATCTTGTTGTAATTTTTCACTTTCCTGACTCTGCTGAACCTCAGCTTGCTCCACCCTTATCCCTCCCACCCCATTCCTCACTCCCCTGTTAAAACACCCACTCATCTCTGGACAAACGGGAAGTTGATTTTAGCTCATGCTGGACTCCTTTCCCCATTTCAGTAGTGACCGCTCATACAAATCTGTCCTTACCACTTTAACTAGCATCTCACTTCATCTCTGACCTTGGGGGCCCTGCTCCTACTTTTCCCATCCCTTCTCTCAAAGTTAATCCATCAGTATGTGTTTTTTTTTTAATAATGAAAAGTGACATCACGGAATCATATTAAAATAAGGCTGGAGAAAGTCACCATGGGAAAGCCCTCTTTATAGTCCTCTTTAAATTGGATCTGACCGTTGGACTAGGAGACATTAAGTGTGAAAATACTGGTTTGAAAGGACTGATAAAGTGAACTTTTACTTTGGGATCCCATCCCAAAGTGACTGGTGCCTCCTTCATGTGGCCATTGCATCATCCATTACTTCATCCTCCATTACCTCATCTTTCCCCACTCCACCACCCCCTTACAGGGACCTCCCAACCTGAGTTCTGCCCCAGGACATGTTTTGAGTTTCTAACCTGTGCTTGAGCTCCCCAACTTGCAGTTTCTGCTATTCCCAAGTGAATGCATTTTGGCTTCCCATCTACCCTTATTTTTTTTTTTTTTTAAGCGTACAAGCTGGGGTGCAGGCCAGAGGTGTGGGGCGGTGAGAGAGTCACCAGAGACAGAGTGGGGAGCAGAACAGGCAGATCAACGGAAATACACTGCTGAGGGGAGCAGTGGGTGAGGCAGGAGAGGTCTGCTGAGCCATGTGGGAATCTCCCCAGCAGGCGTTGAACTCGAGTCACCGCTGCCAACAGCTCCGCAGCACTGGGCTTTAACCTGCTGCGCCACCGTGGAGGCCCCTCCATCTACCCTTCTTGTTCCCTTATTAAAAGGTAACATCTTCAAAATCTCTCTGAAATTGCTCACTTCTTGCCATATCACTGCTGACACCCCTTCAATGATACCCTTGCTCACCACTGTCATCATTACCTGCCCTGCTACAGTAAGTCTCCCCACTTTCACTCTTGGGAGATCTCCCCACTTTTACTCTTGGGCCATCTCCCCATTTTTGCTTTTACCATTTTCCGGGGAATTCCCAATATAGTCAGAGTTACCTCTTTGAAACATAAATCAAACTGTGTTTCTTGCCCTAAGATCTTTCAATGATGTCCTATCACATTTAGGATAAAACCCTGATTATTTGCTGTAGCCTTCAGGTGCTCTGTGATTGGACCCTAATGTTGTCTCCTACTGCACTATACTCCCCTCCGGCCCCCTAGCCCCATTGCTCCTTTGGTTTCCATAGATACCATCTTCTGTCAGTTTTAGGAGAAACCAAGCTCATCTCACCCTAGGATCTTCATCTTGTTGTTTCCTGTCTGGAATGTTCTTTTAATTCATACTCATGCCTTCAGGACCATGCCATTCAGGACTCATGCCATTCAGGTCCTAGTGCTAATGTTACCTCTTCGGAAAGGCTGCCCAGACCACCAACTTTAGGTAGTCTCCCTCGTTATGTCAACCACAGAGCCCAGTTTTCCCCCCTTCACGTCACTTACACAAATATATATTTTTTTTACTCTCTACCTACTTTGATAGGTACTTGTGGGGTTGAACAAATATATGTATATATTTTTGTCTGCCATCCTGGGCACAAGAGAGAATTGCTCTTCCTGTCTTCCTTGTAGTTGAGTAATGTCATGTAACTAATTTTGGCCCTTTAGTGATGTGCAGAAGTAACATGAGTCACTTTTAGGCTTGCCAATGCAAGACCCTGGAGAGTGCTTTGTTCCCTCTGCTAAGGCAACCGCAGGACAGCCAGGGTTCCTCAGTGACTGCAGTGAGCTGTTCCCTGTTGAGTATGGATAAGAATTCAATTTCTGTTGTTTCAAGCCACTGAGATTTTGGTGTTTATTACTGCAGCAACACTGAGCCAGTCTTGACTAATAAAAGAATTGCTGTCAGAAGGGAGATGTTACCAAAACAAAAATCTTAAATAGATGCCATTGGCTTAGGGGTTACACAGTACACAACAAAGGAAGTGGTATCAGGAGCTGTAAGGAAGGTGATTCATATTCATAGGAGTGAATCATTTGCCAAAACAATCTCCCAAGATAGCATGTGAAATATGGAAAGCAGGTAATGTACTCTGCTGGTGGAAGAGGCTGGAAAATGGAAAGCTTCTGGCATGTATTGTAAGTTTTTTTTTTGGGGGGGGTTGGGGAGGACTTGTTCTCCCCCCACTGAGCTTTGTATAATTGATCTATATACATTATGAACATTTAACATGTACAACAGGATGATTTGATATATGTACGTATTGTGAAACAATGATCTCATTAACAATAGTAAACACGTCGATCACCTCACAGAGTTACCTTTGTGTGTGTGTGGTGGGAACTTTTAAGATCTACTCTCTTAGCAGCTCCCAAGTATACAACACCGTCGTGTTAAATATAGTCAATGTGCGGTAGATGAGCTCTCCAGAATTTTTCACTTTTGAATTGGAATATTGTAATCTTTGACCACCTTCACCCTTTGCTCTACCCACCCTGAGCTTGGTATTTTTAGATTCCATGTAACAGTGAGAACATTGTCTTTCTCCAGCTGACTGATTTCACTTAGCTTAATAATCTCAAGGTCCATCTTTGTTGCAAATGGCATGACTTCCCTCTTTTTTATGGTTGAATAATATCTTATTGTGTATGAATTTTCTTTATCCATTCATCTGTTAATGGACACTTAGGTTGTTTCCATAGCTTGTTTCCATGGCTTTTATAAATAATGATGCAGTGAACATGGGGGTGCAGCTGTCTCTTTGATGCCCTGTTTTCCTTCATTTCCTTTGTCTATAGAACCAGAAGTGGAATTGCTGTATCATATGTGGTTCTACATTTAATCTTCTGAGAAGCTTCTATACTATTTTCCAGAGTGACTGGACCAGTCTCCATTTTCTTCCTCACCATCGCTTTTCATTTCTTTTCTTTTTGATAATTGTCATTCCAACAGGTACATCTTATTGTGGTTTTGACTTGTATTTCCCTGATGATTAGGAATGCTCACCATCTTTTCATAAGAAATAGAACTGGTTGGCTATTTGTTTCCTTCTTTTGGAAAATGTCTATTTGCGTCTTTTGTCCTTTTGGAAATTGTTATTATTTTGCTGTTGACTTGTAAAGAGGGTTTTATATATTTTGGCTACTAACTCCTTATGCGATATATGATTTGCAGATATTTTCTCCTATTGTATAGGTTGCCTTTTCATTTTGCTGATGATTTCCCTTGTTGTGTAAAAGTTTTCTAATTTGATGAGGTTCTACTTGTTGATTTTTGCTTTTGTTACCGGTGTTTTTGGCATCATATCCAAAAAGTCCTTGCCAAGACCTTTATCAAGAAACATTTTTGTGGTTTTATTCTGAAAGTTTTACTATTTCAGGTCTTACATGTAAGTTTTTAATCCATTTCAAATTAATTTTTGGGAGTGCCTTAACTAGGAGTTGGTTTCATTTTTTTGCATGTGGCTGTCCAGTTTTTACAACATCATTTATTGAAGAGATTATCTGTTCCCCACGACTGTTCAGAAGGTGGGTTGTTCAATTACATATATTTGAGAACTTTCCAGCTTCCTCCTGTTCTGGTTTCCTACCTCTGTGGTTTGCTTATTCATAGACTCATCTTTTCATTCATCAGTTTATGAAGCACATTATTGTCTGAGTTATGTAATGTGCGTTTCTGTAAGTATATTAAGAAAGATTTGCACTTGTCTAGTTTTCCTTCTAAAGAGTCTTTAAAATACTCTCCTTGGTACACCAACGAAGGGGATCTTTCACATTGTCACATATAAGAATGTACTTGTAAGGTGAAGCTTTTTAGTATATTCTCTTTTTTAAATTAATATTTTTAAAAATTAGTAATTACACTTTTCTACCTGCTTCTTTCTTCTCAACAGAAGTCTGCAGTATGGGTAGGCAAAAACATACCATAGAATTTCTATCTTGAATTTGTTGAGACCTGTTTTGTGGCCTAGCATGTGATCTAGCTTTAAAATTGTTTTGTGTTGGCTTGGGAAGAACATATGTTCTGTTGCTATTGGAGTAAATGTTCTGTATATGTCTATTAGGTCAATTTGGGTGTTGGTAATAATTATAAAGAAAAATTTAGAAAATAAGTGTTCAATTTGCAATTAGATTGGAAATTGCATTTCCAATCGCATGCAAATGGAAGCGATTAGAGAGTCCAGAAATTTGGAAACTTACACAGTTGAAAGATCCAAATAATTCTTACCCTCAACGAATAAAAACAAACCTGAGCTGAGCAACAAAGGCAGATTAGATCTCAGGTCTGTGTTGATGATCAAATCAGGAGATGACTGTCACTGACTAAAACCAGTGGTGCTAAGTACATCCTTTCAGTTGGATGAGCTGGGACAGGTCTTCCAATTGATGGAGTCTGATAGGTTTATGGTACCTACAAGGAGAAAAATTGGGGTCTCAGAAAATATAGTGACAGTTATATGGCACATGCAACTGACTTGAATCAAATATAGAAGATGACTAAATTTTTGAAAGTGGTGCCAAAATATCTACCAGTCACTGCTAATGGAAACTGTGAGTGCAACTTAAATGACTCTGGGGCCTCAGCCTTCTTTGGGTACAGTGTAGCCTGAGAAAACTGCTCAAACTCGAAGGAAGACACATTCTTCCGTGCTCTCTGATGATGAGGACTTAATATGAGATGATGGAAAAGAACTCCCTAGAAGGTGGCAGGTGGAACTAGAGACCACAGAAAGTAATGTAGTGGGGGAGTTGGCACTTAAACTAGGAACATCTGCCTCCTACAGTGGAGCCTCTTGCAGTGTCTGACTGGCAAGATTCTAGAATTGCCACAGGCTAATATTTGCTGTCTACATTCCATTCTTCCCTTTTCTCTACACTCATTTTTATGGTGGCTGTTCTGCTCTACCATTACATATTAGGTATGAAGTGTGGTATGCAGATATATTTTTAAAAAGATTTATTTATTTATGCATACAAGAACTGGAGTGTAGGCCAGAGGCATGGGGTGGTGAGAGGATTCATCAGAGACAGAGCGGGGAGCAGAACAGGAGGATCTACTGAAGTACATTGTGAGGGGAGCAGCGGGCGAGGCAGGAGAGGTCTGCTGCGCCATGTGGGAAGCTCCCTGGCCAGAGATTGAACTTGTGCTGCAGTGGCTGCAGATAGCTTCATAGTGCTGAGATTTAACCCCTTGCACCACCAGGGAAGCCCTGGTGTGCAGATATTTTATTTCTTTAGTTCATGTCTCCAGAGCAAGGCAAGATACATCTAAGCCCAACGGTGGTGAGTTCCTGGACTTTGAACTCTCATACTTAGGGAATCACTGATAGTGTTCAGAACAATTGACAAACTATGACATGTATTTTTTTTCAAAGATTTACTTATGCATACAAGAGTTTGGGTGTAGGCCAGGGGTGTGTTGGGGGTGTGTGTGACAGGATTCACTAGAGACAGAGTGGGGAGCAAAACGAATGGACTAAAATACACTGCTGAGGGAGCAGCGGTCAAGACAGGAGAGGTCTGCTGCGCCGTGTGGGTCAGTTCCCTGGCTGAGGAGTGAATTTGTACTGCAGTGGCTGCTGATGCTTCATAGTGCTAAGACCCAACCCCCTGCACCAGGCCCTATGACATGTATTCTTAATTTGAGATAGTAAAAATATTCAATTATGGTTTTATAAGAATATTCTATATATGTAGATATTTGGAAAGAATACTACAAAGAATCAAAATTAATCATATCTCTGAGAGATAGGATTATGGTTAATTTTTCACTTTCTTGTATTTCTAAGTTCCCCACAAACAAATATTAATTTAAGAATCATAGAAATCAAATGGCTTTGATTGTTCTATATGCCTGTAGAATAGATATCTATATGTTTATATTTACATGTAGAGCAGACCCTATATCTCATTCAATTGCAGGAGTTTTAAGTCATTATAATCGAAAGTTTATGAAAGTGACAAAGGGTAATTAGTGGACATAGCTCTACCAGGCATTCAACTGTAACAGGAATCTATGACAAATTGTTATTATTATTATTTTTTAAAGATTTATTTATTTATACATACAAGCTGGGGTACAGGCCAGAGGCGTGAGGCAGTGAGAGGGTTCACCAGAGCAGAGTGGGGAGCAGAACAGGCAGATCAGAAATACACTGCTGAGGGGAGCAGCGGGCAAGGCAGGAGAGGTCTGCCACACCATGTGGGAATCTCCCTGGCTGGGCGTCGAACTCGCTGCTGACAGCTCCATAGCGCAGCACTCAACTGCTGCGCCACCAGGGAGGCCCCAGGAATCTATGACCAATTATTAATTCAGTAAATATTGATTCATGCCTGCTACAGTTTTAGGGGTCACAAAGAGAGTGATGACTAAAACAGGTAAGATCCTTGCTCTTATCTGGAAGATAAATATTCTAGAGTGGGAAGCAGATAACAAACAATATGATAATTTGGATAGTATTTCATGCTCTAAAGACATGAAGTGTTTGCTTTTTTCTTTACCTTGTTAGATGTTGTAAGAGTGAATTTTGTTGGAGAAGCAACACTAGCCGGGCAGGACAGCATCTACCAAGGAGTTATCAGGTTGCAATATAATCAAGAAAGTGTTTTTCTGAGAAGAGGGATCATCACCTGTGCCCACATCCGAGGGGTGATCCCTGGTGTATCCACCAGTGCCAGGGAATAGGGAAATTTAGAGTCATACAGAAAAAGGGTCGGAAATTGGGTCATGTGTTTTGAAAATTTTTGGTTGTTTTTAAAGTTCATTTGTCTGCTTATGATTGGTTGACCAGGGGCTAGACTGTGGGTTCTTTGGGGACAATCAAAAGGTGGCCTCCTTTTCATTTCAAGGTCATTAGCACAGAGAGAACAGGTAATTGTTGAGTCAGGCTGCCCTCAGCCACTCCCCCGGAAGTCTCAACAGGGCCATTAGATGGACAAGATGGCATCTGTTAAAGATGTATTTATTTTACATACAAGAGCTGGGGTGTAGGCCAGAGGTGTGAGAGGAGTCACCAGAGACAAAGTGGGGAGCAAAACAGATAGATCTATGGAAATACACTGCTGAGGGGAGCAGCAGGTGAGACAGGAGAGGTCTGCTGCACCATGTGGGAAGCTCCCTGGCTGGGGATTGAACTCATGCTGCAGCTACTGCTGATAGCTTCATAGTGCTGAGACTTAACCTGTTGCACCACCAGGGAGGCCCCAGCATCTGTTGGATTTAAAATCGTTTCTACAGCAGTTAAAGCTGACATCTCTGAACTAAGACTTGGATAAGAAGGAAGGCTCCAACCTACAGGTTCAGGATTTCAGGTAGAAAGAACAATTGCAAAGGGCAAAACAGTTTTAAGCTTGGGAGAATCAGGATTGGGTAGGCTCAGCAAGTAGGAATGTGTAAATGAAAAATCAGTGCAATAATGTTGACTTGGTGAATGTGTTATAGGGATTTTCTTGGGGGAGAAGAAAGTATGAGCTGCAATACTAGTGATAAACTTTTCAAATGTGATAAGAACAATTCAGTGCTAAAATGACATTAACATAGAAAGCCCACATAAGTATAAAATCCAGCATTCCACATCTCTTGCTTCTCTCAAGTTCTCATTTAGATTAGGTACTTCAGGTAGATTCAATGTCATGAAGAGCTGAGACCCTCAGATAATTTTAACAGGGGGCTACATGGAACCATGTTCTTCATCTGGCCCTGATTATGCCCTTGATATGGTATCAGCACTGAATCCAGGAAGCCAGGGCTGGTGAGTCAGCGAGTGATGGTCCAAGGCCAGTAGGGCCAGAGGGGCACCATGCAGTCCATGTTGTATGTGCGTGTGTCCAGGGAAGGGGGAGTTGGCCATGAATCTGGCAGGCCACAGCATTTGCACTGGGCACACAGTTGGAGTATCAAGTATGGCGCTAGAGCTTCTAAGCACCTCCACCTCAAAGGCTCTAGATTCATTATTAGAATGGGAGTAACCAGGCTTACACAGCCTCAAATTGGAAGGTGAAGACCTCCAGGGGCTAGGAGTCTACAACTCTGATCCTTGTAAAACTCCATTCCACAGACTGGTCTGTGGTGGCTGCCAGAGACTGAGTATGGCTGACTTAACCAAGAGGAGATGAGCTATTTTAGGATAATGGTCAACTAACTTGACCAAACAAAAGTGCTTAGATCAGCGATAAGGGCAGTTCCTGACTTACTGTAGATGTTTACTTGTGAGCAGGGCTTACTCTACTGAGACATCATTTTGTTCTGTTAGGTGGCTTTTTTGTATTTAATTATTAGGAGATATTTTATTGTTACTGCCTTGGTTTATGGAAACAAGTGTATTGTTATGGGTAAAATGTAATCTATTGGTAAATGTATTTTTTTTCCTTTTATTAGTCTATACCTAGTGGACTCTATTGCCAGATACCACTGCTTAGCTCTGGCAGTACCTGAATTTTAAAGCACATCACTGGGTTGAGATAGTCTCTGGAGTGTTAACTTTGCAATCCTGAACCTATAATAGAAAAGGTAAATGTCACTCTGCCACAAGTGACAGCAATTGCTTAGATAGACTATAGCAGACTAGATGGATTAAGGGCCAGAGGTTTAGCTTACAAAGTCTGCCACATTGAATGGAGTTCCTGACATATCTAAGGACCTCTTCAAGAAAGAGCAGAAATCTCACTGGACTATTAAACAACCATCTGTGTTTAAGAACAGGCATCTGTAAATTGCCAGTGCTGATTATAGTAACAATATGAAAACAGTATAAAGTCTGATCATATGCCTCAGGAATAACTTCTAAAAGCATGCTTGTAGCTGGAAACAAATGAGTTTTCAATTAAGATGCACACATCAAAATGTCTCATTTGTAGCTTTCCTGACAATAATAATTCTGAAATGTTTTGCTTTGTATGTACTTACTGAAGAATACATATGGTGATGATGGGATCATATTTTATAAGATTGAAAGTTGGGTTACTGAACAAATAGAAAAATAATAATGGGTATGATTGGGCACTTAACATTTATAAATCACTTTGTAGTAAATAGACTCGCTCTGTCCAGTCTCTGAAGTAGAGTTACGTGCTGGGGGGGAACATGAGGAAGGGAGACAGATGTGTTTCCATGACTTGCTCCTCAAAAATTCTCTGTGTTTCATCAACAGTCAACTCATTAATACCTTCCAAGTTCACAGTCAAATGACGGTGATTGCTATTTACGCCACTCATTTTGTCATAACTTTCCTTATGTGGTTTGTTTTCCCACGCAATGCTGGAGGATAGAAGCAATCAAGAATTAATGTTCTTTGGGAAATCTGCAAATGCTTCGATCCTGCAGGGACTCTCTGAATAATTCACTCCATGTTGCAAGGTCATCCAAGGTAGATAGAAAAAATTTGATTATTTCTGCTAAGTTTGCTAAAGAGGAAAGAAGGCTACAACTCAAGCATTTGTAAGTTGTGTTTTCATAAAACAGGCGATTCCAGTCATTAATAAAAATGTCTTATAAATGTTATGACTCGCAAAAAAATGATGTGTCAATATGTTCACTACGTTTATATTTATTTTATATGGCCTGGAGTATATTTCAGTTTTACAGATTATAGAAGAGTTTGATTGTTGTTTGTTCTTTGATTTATTTGGGTCATATTTTTTTTTTCCATCACAAACCATGAGATTATTCTGATGAGAAAATATAGTATTTTATGACAATTCATTTTATTTTCTAGTCCCAGGCACCATACAGTAAAAATCCTGACCCATGTCTAATTCTTCTTTTCTGTTAAATTTGGGGAGTTACCAGCTGCAGTGTACCTCTTCTCTACTCATCAAAACCAGTGACTATGTAGATTCACTGTGTGGATAGAAGCAAGTGTAATGAAAAAGCATGTTAGAGATAGGCTGATTTTGTTGCTAAAGGCAAGTGCTTAACTTACCTTGATGACAACTTTATTAGAGAGGGCTACAGATTAGCCACTGGGGAATAAGGATGGAAAAGACTTGGGGAGAAAAAGAATGATAATAAAAATAGTAGTAAAACATTTTATTGTTTCATAGATTATTAAAGTTTTCACATTATGTCCTCTGGTTATGAAAACACACCGTGAAGTCAGTTTTATTATATTGTTTTGCAAATGTGGAAATGAAGTGGGGAGAGGTTCTGAGACTTCCCAAGACCATTTGAGCTGTGGGCGGAGCAGCCCTCGGGCTTTAGGACTACAGAGTGTTTAGGAACACAGGGGCCAGAAATACACAGCATGGGGAGAGCAGGAGTTGAGCTTGCTCAGCATAACTGAGTAAAATGTTTTAGGAAAGTTGCATGTGTTTATCTTCTTTCCATGCTGAATAGTATTCCACTGTGTATATGTACCACATCTTCTTGCTCCAATCATCTATTTTTGGACATCTGGGTTGCTTCCATACCTTTGCTATTGTGAACAGTGCTGCAATGAACATATGGGTGCATGTATCCTTTCGGAGCAGCGACATGGATGGAATTAGAGGGGATCATACTCAGTGAAATAAGCCAGAAAGAAAGAGAAAAATATCTAATGGTTTCACTTATAACAGGACTATAGGGAGGCCGGGTGGGAGAGAGACAATCAGTTGGGGGGGGGGGAAGGGAGGCGGAGGGAGGGAAGGAAAAGGGCACAAAATGGAATAGAAAAGAACAAAGGGACCATGGAGATGGATCACGGGTGAATTGGTGGTGGGCTACCCAAGGGTAATACAAAATGTAAAAGACATAAATAACAATAAAAATACATATTTAAAAAAAATTATATTAGCTAACTCTAAGTGTAAGGAAATAGAATAGTTAATAATTCTAAAAAAATGTTTTAGGAAAGACTCAAAACCAAGGAGTCTTTACGGTGGTAAATTTGTTTAAAGAATTTCAAAATGGTAGAAGATTTCTCAACCTCGACTTTAGTGACATTTAGGGTGGGATAATTTTTTGGTGTAGAGCGCTCTTGTGCGTTATAGGATGTTTAGTAACATCCCTCTGCCCATTAGCTGTCTGCACACTGCCCCTCCCCCTCCCCAGCTGTGACAGCCAAAATGTCTCCAGATTGCCATATGTCTCCCAAGGGGCAACCTCACCGTCCTTGGGAACCTTATTTAGGGTGAATCAAGCTGAATTAAGTAACAAGATCGTCTACTTCAAGTTTACGAACCTGCATTGCATTGTACCTAGTTGTTTCTTTTCTTCTCACTCTGTTGCAAAGTAGTTTTAAAGCAATGCAAACACTTTGCCAAATATATGCTCACTGGGCGAAATTTTATAGATGTGTAGCATTAGGGAGAAGTCAAAGAAAGAATTATGGTCACAAGGTAAAAGACTAGAGAAAAATTGCAGGTTCATGAGAAAATGGCAGAAGACTAGTAACTGAAACAGAAATTTTCTGAGTCTTCTTTTTCATTAAAGGTAAGCTGTTAGTAGGCATTTAAAAAGGTGCAATCTTTCTGAAGGCCCACTGGACTTTGGCCTTGGTGTAAAGGTGACCTTCTCTAGTATGTGGAAAAGACTCTATTTCAAGCTCATTGGTGCCAAATTACAAGGGCCCAGAGCCATCTATTCAAAAGTTTCTGAAGAAAGAACCTCCCGGACTGTCATCTAGAAAAAGAAAATAAAAATACCACTAGCAGTAAGATTTTGAACTTAATCCAAGGAGGTAATGAATAGGGACAACTTAATTTTCAAAAGGCAAGAAGCTTATAATGTCCCAGCTTCTGAGAGCTAAAAGAGCACAAGTCTTGATGGATGAATATAAAATGCAATGAATAATTTTTTGGTGAAGGAACATCCATTAGTGAAAAAAAATGACACCAGTGAATCAGTCTCTGGTGTAGATATTTTTATTCTCATCTCAAAGGTTGAGGAACTTGGTATAACTTACAGAGTTAACAATTTCAAGGCAGCCTTTGAAGTCAGAGCAGGTACCGTAGAAAGTAGCAGGAGTCTGGAGAAGCAGAGGCTGGAGCAATAGGGCAAACAGTAAGAACCAACTGCTCTCCAAGTGGCAAAGTCCAAGGGCACTGCTGATTTCAGTAGAATCAGGACCTGGGGTGGGTGGCAAAGTGTCAGCTCTGTGGTGGTGGAAGTGAGAGATGATGGTCTAGAGACCATGCTGTTACTACTTTGCTACATCACCTCCAGATGTATGAATACAGGCACAAATGATTGTTCTAAAGACCACCTATATCTCTGACTTGAGGGATGCAATGTTCTAAGGCTCTTCAAACCTAGATAGTTCCTTTGAGGATGAGGACTTCTGATCTGCTGTCTCCTGTCCTTTCATTTGTTCCATGATGGGGCAGTTTGGTCTGCAGATAACTTGATGCACAAGAGAAATAGCTGGGACACAACTGAGACAGTCGAGGGAATGGCAGGAGGGGCAGTTAGAAATAACAGTGATGTGGGGCCTCCCTGATGGCGCAGCTGTTAAGCGCTGCACCATGGTGCTGTCAGCAGCAGCGACGCGAGTTCGACACCTGGCCAGGAAGATTCCCACATGGCGCAGCAGACCTCTCCTGCCTCGCCCGCTGCTCCCCTCAACAGTGTATTTCGGTCGATCTGCCTATTCTGCTCCCCACTCTGTCTCTGATGAACCCTCTCCCCACCACACACCTCTGGCTTGTACCCCAGCCTGTATGCAAAAATAATCAATCTTAAAAAAAAAAATAACAGCGACTTTGAACCAAGAAATTTTGAGAAGATTGAGTTGAAGACTAGTATAAAATTAGAGGCAATAGGTGTCAAACCCAAATATGTGGGACAGGCTGTAGGGTTGAGAAGGACCTTTGCAGGGGTTAATTGAACAGCATTTTGTAAACATGCTTTTTAAAAATTCAGACAAGCTAAGAATATGCAAGATACAAGAAACTCAAAATGACTATATGGACATTTTATTTCTTGATTGTGAAAAAGAAAGTCTTGGATTAAAATATATACTTAAAATGTTATAATGATAGGACAGCTAGCTCTCTGTAGAAATATTATAAAATGTGAGTGATAATCTAATTATAGACTGTTGTAGTCTTCATTATGGTTTATGGAATAATGAGGGAGTTTAAGGCCAATGATTTTAAAGATTCATTTTCTTTTTTCTATGACTATACTTCCATTTCCTGATCTATTACTGATACTGAGAGTTTTACCCAACTAAAGGCCATTTAAAATAATATAATTTAGCCCTGCACATTATTCTGAAACCTAAATTGAAGACAAATATTTCTTAAAATGCAATTACATATTTCCGTGCTTATTACTCGCTCTCCATATATTATAAAAGTTAAATGCTTTGTGGTAGAGAAGTTAATCTGAAATCACTTTAGGTAAATTCATTGTTCTCTGTACTGGTTAGAACAAGTAAAATAAAGTGGTGGGAACATTAGAGTTTAAGCATTTTTTATTATATCTTTGGCCGACTGTGAAAGTTAACATTGGAAAATTCCCTCACTCTGTTGACATCTTATCATTTAACCATAATAAAAGTGGAACTATCAAAACATTCCAGGTGACTATATCTTATGATTAAAGTGGAAAACCATCTCCATAAACACAAAGCGTACTTATACTGTTTATATAGCATTTTGAGAAATATTTTTCATGAATAGTCCTCTTATTTAATACTTAGAAGAATTATTAGGAGTTGATAGCTACTATTTTCATTTTAGGGTTGAGGGAATAAATCCCAAGGAACAACTCACCCACCAGAGTAGATAGTGAGGCTGGAATTAAAACCTGATTCCCTGACTTCCAACTCTGTGTAATTTTTACTACATGAAGCTGCCTCTGTGCAGAAAAGCCAATGGAGTTGGGTCTTAACTCCATTGAGTTAAGGTGACTTTAGAAGTTTCAATAAGTGTTTAGAAAGGGGGTGTAGATATTTGGTTGGGTATGCATTTAAGCCAAATGTCAAGGTGACAATGCGTCCTTCCCAGTCTGGCTACTTTTCACTCTTTCTGGATGGAAGACACAGTGTCACGAGCCAGGTCCTTGCTTGCTTAATGAGACCTGTGCTCTGTGAATTGTGGCACTTTGTATAAACTCTGGAGGCAGAGCTGGGATCAAATTCCACTTTTCTTTGGCTTTGGACAAATGAATCTACTTTTCTAAAATTCAGTTTTAGAGTCTCCTCATCTGTAGAATATGGATGAATAACGTACTTATATGGAAAGATTTGTCATGAGGACAAAATGAAATAGTTTATATAAGGTGCCCCAACATTGCTTTAACTATATTATTAGCTATTGGGGCCTCCCTGGTGGCACAGCGGATAAGCGCTGCACTGTGGAGCTGTTGGCGGCGGTGGCGACGCAAGTGCAACGCCCAGCCGGGGAGATTCCCACATGGCGTGACAGACTTCCCCTGCCTCGCCCACTGCTCCCCTCAGCAGTCTATTTCTGTCAATCTGCCTGTTCTGCTCCACACTCTGTCTCTGGTGAACCCCCTCACCACCCCACACCTCTGGCCTGTACCCCAACTTGTATGCATAAATAAATAAATCTTAAAAAAAATCCAAAGTAATTTGTCATTATAAAAAAAAACAAAAACAAAAAACTGTATTATTAGCTATTAATGTTCTGTGTTGGGGTTTAAAATGCTTACAAAGAGAGTAAATTGACTATCTTAAATATTTTAATATTTTAGGAATTAAGACATATATCTCAGTAAATTGAACAAGGTCTGAGTCCAAAGGGGGACAATACTAATTTAAATAGTCTACCCTATTGATCCCATAACTCAACTTATTTTTGACCCAGTATGGTCATAGAAGACCCTGGAACTCTCCTGACACACTGATAATATGGTGATCATGTGGCTAGTTTATGTTAAAAAGGTGAGGAGGGCAATTTATGTAACTTGTTGGGGATTGGTGTTAGGTTTTTTAGCATCTGTGAATATTGAATTTCTGGCCTCAATCTGGACTCTTGAGTGACTTCTAAGCTACTCAAAGTATCATAAAGGGTTTCAGCAGTATTGAGGACAATTAGTTTTTACCAGGAATTATTAACTAAAACTAGTTTTTGGAGCTGGACATTATTTGGAATTTGCTGCAATGGTATTTTTTACTCATTGATTTAGATAATCACATTCTTACATTACTACTAGAAGCAATTTGCATTATTGACTTTTGGGTGGGTTTCTTGATATGCTTATCATTTGAACCCTAAGATCTATCCTCTGTGGTTGTCTCTCAACACTGGAGAACATGTGTTTTGTGACCTTGTAATATCTGCAAGATAGCATTAAACTTGTAGGCATTCACTGATCCATCTGGACCCAGTTAATCCTGGGGCTGGAGGAGTGGTGTTTGGAGTTTCTGGGTTGATCTGTATTGCTTTCACATGAATGAAATTTTTGGATTATTTTTCTAAATAAACCCATTATTTAGATTAGAGAATTGGCTAAAGTGGAAAAAACTTCCATCGGTTGAAACGGCATGAAAGTCAGACTTTCTTTTATTGGCTCAGTGAAGTGCTCTTTATTCTCTCAGCTATAGGTAAAATATATTTTGGGTGAAATGAACACACTTTTTATCTGCTTATATGTCTTGTAAGGCTTGTCAGATTCATCTGTAATACCTTCACATTTGACATTGTATTTTTAGATTTGGATGGGATTCTAGGTTGACAGGTGAAATAACAGCATATGGAAAATGAAAAGTTGAGGATGCTTAGCTGGGGATAGAGAACTGGGTTTCATGAGCATGTTCTTTAAGCATTGCAATGCAAACCTTTATGTAGATACAGACAAAATAATTTAGAGAGAATGAGGAGAAGTTACTTTTGGGTTCAATGTAAACTCTTAGAAGATGGGAACTTCTCAAGATGGAGTGGACTCCTTGGAGGAGAGAAGGCAGCTGGCTATTGTCATGGCTTATAGGACTTCTATTCAAGTGCTACTGAAGTGACTTTTACTTTGGGCAGGTTGAATTGGTTGACTTCCTCAGCTTCATTTTAAGTCTAAGAGACTGATTTCATATAGAACTAGTCCTGTAAAAATGATACCCTGAGAACTCACTATGTGACATGGACAAGTCTTGTCTCCTCTCTGGATTCTGGGTCCCTAATCTGCAGAATGAGATGGTTGGACACCAATTGGCCCTCGGCCTGAAGTCAGTGAAATGTCAAGAGCAAAGGTTAGCAGTTTGAATATATCCAACTCTGTAATGGTTTGGTAGCTTATAAAACAGGATCAGTCTTCTCACTGATATTTACAAATTTATTAAAAGTGGATAATCCAAATTTTAAGTATGGTTTCTCCCCATAATTTGCAATGATATGTGTTTTCATTAGGAAGGAAAACAAAAAATGAGAACTAAAAATCCTTGATTTTTCTTGAAGGGGTCCCTTTAGAAGATCATACAACTCCCATTGTAGCAGATGATATTTATGGTCTCTGCCTCTTGGTTATTGTTTCTAATTTCTGTATCACTTTGGACAAACAGATTCAAAGACTTGAACTTAGAAATAGGCATAGGAAGCTTCCACCTAGAGATTAGTCATTTCCCAATCCAGCACCAGCTGATCTCAGGAGAGGCTGCTGAAGGGGCAGAGGCAATTTCTCGTCTAGTTGCAAGAGGCAGTACATGTGTCAAAGCATGGAGAACAGTACGATTTAATGTGCACTCAAAGTCTTTCCCAAAGTATTGCTTTCTCACCAACCAAAATCACTATATCCCCAAACAAATGTCCTAGAAATAATTGCTTTTTCTTAGAAAACAATTATTTTTCTAGTGAGTAGAGGTAGCTAAAAATTAGATAACAGATTCTAAAGTCCATGAGAACAAAGACTTCCTTCTCAAAAGGAAAGGAGCAAAATTTGGCAGTTAATAGGAACTGGGTGATATTTTGGTGTATGAGTAAATGAGTGAATGAAAAATTGATCGGATAATTTTTTTATCTTTATCTATACTTCTAATGATGAGAGAGCCCCCTGCTGGAATAGTGGATACTGTATACACTATAGCTCTAACCCCCAGTGTACTGAAGGTGTTTCTAGTAGTCTTTCCTATTTCTAGTCCACATCACAGAGAAAAGGTGACAACTTATTTGTCAGAACATTGTAAAAAGCTCTGTGAAGAATCACTAGATAGAACAGGACTTATTTTACACCAATTGGACATGTCATAGGACTTCAAAATTGAACCGCAGATAACAAAACTTCTGGTATGATGTTACAGACCTATAACCTGGCATTACCTTGTATTTTAGGTTATTATAGATATGTTAACTGAATGTTCCCTATTAGTCTTTGAGTCATGAGTCAACGGTGATAGCTGGAACACCAAACTTTAAAAATGACGAAAGGTAATACAATCACTCAAATGAAATATCTGAATTAATCTATTATGTACACATATATCATGCAGCACAAAATGGTTATATAATCTTTATGTGGGATAATAATCATGCAGATGTAAGCAATTCATGAAAATGACTTGGTATTACTTTTTACGCAACCAGGACAAAATGTTACAGATTTTCTTTCCATTAGTTTTTCAAAATGAAAAACACCATCTCCACCATCTCCTCCCCGCTCCTCTCTCTCTCTCTCTCTCTCTCTCTCTCTCTCTCTCTCTCTCTCTCTCTCTCTCTCTCTCACACACACACACACACACACACACACACACACACACACACACACACACACACACGAGATTAACCACTCAGTTCTTGCAGTTCCTTGTGAACCTGTCTTGTTCCTGTTTTCACTGCCTTTTCGCTGCTGGTGCGGTGCTCGAGTTCGCACCTCCGCCAGAGCTCTAGAATCCACATCGAGTGTTTTTCGACTGCCCCGAGCTGGGCTTCCTGCAGTCTGGAGGGCTCAGGAGGTGGAATGACCCTTCTGGAAAGCAAAAGCACTGTCACCGCACTTTGGGAGGAGGCAAGGAAGGTAGCAGAGCTTGATGGCAGCTTCTCTCGAGGTGGCGGAGCACTCGGGGACTTGGGGTGCTGGGTTCTGGTAGTTTGGAGATTTGGGTCTGCCTGAGGAGAGGGAAGAACTTGGGGTAAGTGAATAGCAGCGGGTGCTGTTCACCAAGGGGGGGAAGAAACAATACAGGTGAGGAAATACCTGCAAAGAGGAGTGATCTAAATTTAACCAGGAGAGCCCCAGTCATCACCCCCAAGGGGGCGTGTCCTTGATAATCCGGAATCCACAGGAAGAGGCCTTGGGTGATCACCATGTCTTTTCTGACTTAGCTGCTTATTGTAATGCACCGAGGAGCATTAAAGTTCCTGATGCTTCCCCACCTATAGATATTCTGATTTAAATGGTCTGGGGTGTGGGCTGGGGAGGTTTTTTTTTTATTGTTATTTTTATGTATGTCTTTTACATTACTGTGTATGCCCTGAGGGTTTCCCACCACCAATTCACCCATGAATCCTCACCACATTCCCCTGTGCTCCCCTCCCCCCCATCCCTCCCCCCTTCTGAGCCCCAATCCTTCCCCCTCTCTCACTGATTGTCACTCCTGTATTTGGTTCCCCTATATTCCTGTTATATTCTATATTTTTCTTTTTCCTTTTGGCTTATTTTGCTGAGCATGATCCCTTCTAGTTCCATCCATGTTGCTGCGAATTGCATGTGTTTATCTTTTTTGAATGCTGAATAGTATTCCATTGTGTATATGTACCACATCTTCTTGATCCAGTCATCTATTTTTGGGCATCTGGGTTGTTTCCATACCTTCGCTATTGTAAATAGTGCTGCAATAAACATAGGAGTGCATGTATCCTTTTGGATTAGTGTTTTTGTGACCTTTGGGTAGATTCCCAAAAATGATATTGCTGGGTCGTATGGAAGCTCTGCTTTTATCAGTTTGAGGAAACGCCATACTGCTTTTCATAGTGGTTGGACCAGTTTGCTGGTGAGGATGTGAAGAAAAAGGAACTCTTTTACACTGCTGGTGGGACTGGGGAGGTTTTAAAGCTTCTTAGGTAGTTTGTAATGTGTGACTAAAGCTGAGATCTGCTGGGTTGCACCCTGATGAAATGAGGAATTTGCACCTGCAGGTGCCAGGAATTGAGAGGCACACTTATCTCTAGCTGGTGACTCATTCTTTTCTAGCTCTAGTTTGTTATTTGCTCTTCATCACTATGGTAGGGAGGTTAATCACACCCCCACCCCGCCCCAACCCAAAGAAGTGCATGCCCTAATCTTTGGAACCAGAGAAAATGTTACCTTGCATGGCCAAAAGGATTTTGCAGATGTGATTAAATTAAGTATCTTGAGATGGGGAGATTATCCTGGATCAGCTGGAGGTTCCCAAGGGGAATCGCCAGACACTTTATAAATAAAAGAAGCTAGAGAAGCATTAGAATCAGAGGAGATATGATGATAGCAGCAGAGGTCAGGGCTATGGGATGGATTGCAGCTGTTGGAGAGGAGCCAACGATAGCTGGCAGTCTCCAGAAACAGGAAAAGAACAAAAAATGGATTCTTCCCTAAAACCTCCAGAAGGAACACAATCCGGCTGACACCTGGATGTTAGCCAGGTGAGACCCACTTTGGTCTCCTCCAGAACTCTAAGAAAATTAATCTGTGTTGTTCTCAGCCACTAAATTTGTGTTCATTTGTTGCAGCAGCAATAGGAAGCAAATATAGTCATCAATCCCATTTTCCTGTACTTGCTTTTCCACCACCATAAACAGTCACTGTGTAAGGTGTTTACTAGAGATACCTGTCTGTGTGGATCCTTAAAGAATATATATGTTTTACAAAAGGGATAGCACAGTTCATGTGGAGGCTTTTCCTAGGCTTCCTATTTAGTTTCCCAAGGCTTTAGCAAGAAACAAAGCCTTTCTGTTGTTCATTTTTTGTAAAAGTTTAAATTACACATGCTTGCAGTAAAACTTGTCTCATTTTTCCTGCTGTGTAGCAGACAGCTGTAAGTGAAAGCTCCAAAATGACTGGGGAGGGAGTGTGATGGAGAACTGGCTACTCAAGAACAGCACAGGGATATGCAGTGCTGTGAGACAGGGAGTAAAGAAAGGAATGCAAAGGGCCTTCCTGGTGGCACAAAGGGTTGAGTCTCAGCCTGTGGAGCTGTCCATAGCCCTTGTGGCACGAGTTCGATCCCTGGCCAGGGAGATTCCCACGTGGTGCAGCAGACCTCTCCTGCCTCGCCTGCTGCTCCCCTCAGCAGTGTACTTCAGTCATCCGCCTGTTCTGCTCCTCACTCTGTCTCTGGTGAATCCTCTCACCACCCCACACCTCTGGCCTGCACCCCAGTTCTTGTATGCATAAATAAATAAATCTTTAAAAAAAAGAATAAGAAAGGGAAGAAAAGGGAACCCCAAACAAACTTCCACTGCTTTAGCAAGAAACATTAACTTCAGTTGTTTGGGAATCACCAGAAGCCACACAGGGAAGTATTTCTGCAAACATAATTGCTTATGCCCAGAATTCAGCAGGAACACAGGTTCGCATAGTATAATTATTCTCTTCTTGTTCTTTGGTCTGCTTGTTTCACTAAATATAAGATGCTTAAGAAAATTGCGTGTGCATTTGGTGAGGTGGAGGAGATGCTGAATATAGTTGGTGGAAGGGTGTTTAGATTTAGTACAAGGATGAGACAACCCACATTGATACCTTGCTGTTACCCACAGTTCATAGTTTTTATTAGGGTTCATTTCTGGTGCTGTATATTCTATGGATTTTGACCAATGTAAGGAGTTTTATTACTGTCCTAAAATTCCTCTGGGCTTCACCTATTCATCTTCCCTCTTCTTTAACCATTGGCAACCACTCAATTTTTGTCCTCTCCATAGTTTTGCCTTTTCCAGAATGTTATATAGTTGGAATCATGTAGTATGTTGTTTTTTCAATTCGCTTTTTTCACTGAGGAATAGACATTTAAGCTTATTCTCTGTCTTTTTATGGCTGACATCATTTCTTTATAGTGCTGAATAATAATCGGTTGTTTGGATGTGTCCCATTTTATATAGCCATTCACCTACTAAGAGGACATCTTGGTTGCTTCCAAGTTTTGGCAATTATGAATAAAGATGTAGATTTTTATGAGGACACATATTTTTAACTCCTTTGGATAAATACCAAGGATTGCAATTGCTGGATGATGTGGTAGGAGTATGTTTAGTGCTGTAAGGAACTGCCAAACTCTTCCAAGTGGCTGTAACATTTTGCATTCCCACCAGAATGAGAGAGAGTTCCTGTTGCTCTACATCCCTACCGCATTTGGTGTGTTACAGTGTTCTGGATTTGAGCCATTTTCATAGGAAAGTGTGTTCATTGTTTAATTTGCTTTTCTCCATGCAGTCCATAAAGCATCTTTTCATATACTTGCTGGTCATCTGTGTATCTTCTTTAGTGAAGTCTGTTTGGATCTTTGGCCTATTTTTTAATGGGATTATTTGTTTCTTATTGTTGATTTTAGAGAGTTCTTTGTATATTTTGGATCATAGTCCTTTATCAGATGCGTCTTTTACAAATATTTTCTCCCAGTCTATGGCTTGTCCTCTCATTATCTTGACAGTGGCTTTAACAGTACAGAAGTTTAATGAAGTCCAGTTTATCTATTATTTTTTTCATAACTGTTTCTAGTTTCTATATATTTTGTAGACTTTCAGTAAAAAAGATCACCTCCAAACACAATGTCATCTAGATTTTCTCCTGTCAGTTTTATGGTTTTGCATTTTTCTTTCAAGATTTTTTAATTTATGCATACGAGAGCTGGGGTGTAGGCCAGGGGTGTGGGAGTGAGGAGGAGTGAGAGGATTCACCAGAGACGGAGTGAGGAGCAGAACAGGCAGATTGACTGAAATACTCTGCTGAGGGGAGCAGGAGGCGAGACAGGAGAGGTCTGTTGCGCCATGTGGTTCAGCTCCCTGGCCGGGGATCAAACCCTTGTTGCAGTGACTACTGATAGGTTCATAGTGCTTAGACTTAACCCACTGCACCACCAGGGAGGTGGTTTTGCATTTTAAATTAATATCTGTGATCCATTTGAGTTGGATGAGGTCAGTGTCTAGTTTTTTAATTTTAATTTTTGCATGTGGATGTCCAATTATTACAGCACCATTTGTTGAGAAGACTATCTTTACTCCAACATATGTTTCTTACTCCTTTGCCAACTATCAGTTGACTATATTTGCCTGGGTGTATTTCTGTGTTCTCTATTCTTTTCTAATAATCCAGTTATCTATCCTTTGCCCAGTATTATGAAGTCTTGATTACTGTAGATTTTAAAAAGCTTGATGTTAGGTAGTGTCAATCCTCCAACATTAGTCACATTTTTTTTAAAAAATATATTTTTATTGTTATTTATGTCTTTTACATTTTGTATTCCCCTTGGGTAACCCATCACCAATTCACCCGTGATCCATCTCTGTGGTCCCTTGTGTTCTTTTCTACCCCATTTTGTGCCCTTATCCTCCCCACCCCCCCGACCCGCTGAGTGTCTCTCTCCTATTTGCTTTCCTTATAGTCCTGTTAAAGTGAAACCATTCGATATTTTTCTTTTTCTTTCTGGCTTATTTCACTGAGTATGATCCCCTCTAATTCCATCCATGTTGCTGCAAATTGCATGTGTTTATCTTCTTTGAATGCTGAATAGTATTCCATTGTGTATATGTACCACATCTTCTTGATCCAATCATCTATTTTTGGACATCTGGGTTGCTTCCATACCTTTACTATTGTGAACAGTGCTGCAGTGAACATACGGGTGGGTGCATGTATCCTTTTGGATTAGTGTTTTTGTTCAAAAAATGGGCAGAAGAGCCAAAGAAGAAAAGCAAATGGCCAACAGGTACATGAAAAAATGTTCAACATCACTTATAATCAAGGAAATGCATATCAAAACCACAATGGGACACCACCTCACACCTGTGAGGATGGCACACATTAAAAATACAGGCAACAACAAATGCTGGAAAGGGTGTGGAGAAAAAGGAACTCTTCTACACTGCTGGTGGGAATGCGAACTGGTCCAACCACTATGGAAAGCTGTATGGCGATTCCTCAAACTGCTAAACATGGAGCTTCCATATGACCCAGCAATACCATTAGTCACATTTTAAAATAGTTTTCCACTTCATCCTTTGAGGCTGTCTCCTAGATGTCTTCATGGCTGGCCAGAAAAAAATCTCTTCTTATCACTGAATATTAATCTACTGTTATGCCAGTTGCAAATATCTATCTCTTATTTTTCTAAACTTTTAACTTTTGTTTGATGTTTTCTCGTATTTATACATTTCTTCTCTTATTTTCTATTTCTTAGGTTTGTTATGGAGTACTTCTTCAATGTCCTGAATTAAAATATTTTATTAATTTTGTTTTTTTAATTTAATAACTAAGTGTTTGAAGTTGTGAATGTCCCTCTAAATATTGCTTTAGCCATTTAATATTTTCATCACTGTTCTTTTTACCAGTTGTAGTTTTACTTTGACTTCTTGTTTACCCAAGAGTTGTTTGAGAGTTTAAATGTTTCTAGATGGTGGGGGTTTTGTTGTCTACTGTTGCTGTTCATTTCTAGCCTTTTTTACATCGTGAATAGAGATTTTTTCCTTGTATACTTTCTAAACTTTGGAATTTGAGATTTTTTTTTGTGGCCTAATATGTATTGGTTGATCCATGGCCAGTATGTAGTAGGTATAGTTTCTATTTGTATCAAAAGTTTCCTATATATACCTGTTAGATCTACCTGATTAGCAATATCAGTTATTAACAGAACACATAGTGAAACTTACAATCTATAATCTGTCTCTGACTCAAACTGCATTTGGGCTTTCTGGGTAAGATTTTGTTTTTGTTACTAGAACCTTTAGGTGTTTTCCCCTTCCCTTCACCCTACCTACCATGTTACATCTGAATTTCTCTCATGAAGCTTATTGGGTACACAGAAATAATATTCTCAGAACTTGCTTGGATGTTTCCTCACGTGCCCACTCTCTTAAAGAAGGTGTAGGCAGAGCCTCATCCTCTTTACCTAAAAGGTGTGATTATGGAGGGAAGCTTGTGATGGGTGGGTGAGTGGGGAAATGGTCATCTGAATGCTGGCGTCATATTTTAGTCATGACTGAAACTTGAAAAGAAATCTTAAGGATCTCATGAATGGTGACACACTAACTTACATTTTAATTTTAATTCGAAGTTCCTTTTAAATTCTATTTCTTTGGTAATATCTTGTTTTCTCTAATAAAACCTCATTTCTGGAGCACCTGAACTGCTGCAGTTCTTCAAAGGCTTCCTTTCTAGAATCTTATGGGAATTGTTTTTTAATAAACCCTCAAAAGTATAGTTCTTCTATTTTTTTTCTAGCACTTACCTCAGATGTCTGAGTAAGAACAATTCCTATGAGCTTTCTGTTGGTCTATTTAGCTTCATTCAATGCAAAACAGGAAGTCAGTTATACAAACCCTTTCTTAAAACAGAACAAAACAGATACTTGATTTCAAATGCATGCAAACTTTAGCATATTTCAGAATTACTGTGATATTTTAAAGATACAGTCATCAATATATTAAATAACATGTGACATACATTTAAAAAATGTTACATATTAATATTATAGTTGGCTGCTTCTCTATGCAAAACGAATTATTGCATTATTTCAAGTTACAAACAGCAGTGAAATTAAATGTTGTTCCTCTGTGGGAATTTTGACTTAATAAGTGAATTCTCTGGAAGAATGAATACATAGGTAGGAGGCAGGGTAAGCACAGCATGCTAAGAGAGGATCAATAATGAGATTTGATATCTTCGAAATATTGCTATAAACCAGTTCATTATACGACAGAATTAAAATGATATTGAGAACCTCAAAAGCAGATGGATTTATGAATTATGCTTATTGGAAAATTTAAAAGCTCAAGGAGTTTATGGAAAAGCAAATGAGAGAAGAACCCACTTTAACTGACTAGAGATTGTTGTTATGGCTTAGTTTCCACGTAATCACATGCATTTCGAGAGTTCCCTCAAGGCAGAGGAGAAGTGGAAATGAAGAGAGGGAGTGCAGATAAGAAAAACAAGCTTCAACTAAGTGGTGAAAATGGACGGTGTCCAGAGACTTCAACCTATACTTTTATGCTACTTGCTTTGGTTCTGGTGCCTGATGTAATTCTCGCTGTTTCAGGTTTCTTAGTCAAATTCAGTAGGACTGGGATTGCTTGGCTCCATGAGGAAAATCAAGGATTTTCAGACCTCCTGGGAGAGTGTAATATCATTATACGTCTGTTCTTTTCCAGGCGAACCTTTAATTTCGATAAGATCAGAATTTGCTGAGTTAGTTTGTGGCTAAGAAAAATTTTGTGTTAGGGATTGTTCTATCAGTCTCTGGGAGAACCAGGGGAGCATGTATGACCGAGTCCAATGCATGGATGTTGAAGGAAAGTCAGCCCAAAGCACATTTTCTAATTTGGAGTAGATGGAGTGGGGAGGGAATGACATCCAGACTTCCTCATATCGAAATGTTCAGAATGCTCCTTAGGTCATAGCCAGTGTAATAGAGCAGAAACTTAGTGTTAGCCACATGCATACCTCTTAGTAATTCTTCCCAGGACAAAACAAAAATGTGCTTGTTGAAGTCTTGGAGTTACCAACTGGGACTTGAGCAGAGCTCCGAGCTCTCAGTCAGAGCAATGTCTTCTAATCGCCAAGTGTTGATTTAAATTTTTATTTTTATTTATTTATACACACATACAAGAACTGGGGTATAGGCCAGAGGTGTGGGGGTTGAGAGGATTCACCAGAGACAGAGTGGGGAGCAGAACAGGCAGATTGACTGGAGTACACTACTGATAGGAGCAGCGGGTGAGGCAGGAGAGGTCTGCTGCGCCATGTGGGTCAGCTCCCTGGGTGGGGATTGAGCTCATGCCGCTGGTGATAGCTTGATGGTGCTGAGGCTTTTAACTCCTGTGCCACCAGGGAGGCCCCTGATTTAAATTATTTTGTTAAAATATAAATAAACTTAGATGTAGATGTATTTTATGTTCATAGCTCTTAGAGAACTATAATCCAAGTCAAATTTACAGATTAGATACAATCTATATAAACAATGGAATTCAAATCAGTACCGTTTATTTCATGCTGGTTTGTTAAAAAAATAATCATCTTTCATCTCATTTCATTTTGTGAATATGATGTTCTTGCATACATCTCTCTGTGGTTACCTCCTGGTTTTCAAGATGGGTTGTTTTATGATCACCAATTGTCTTGCAGTAGGGCTTAAAAATAATTTCACAATGCTTGTGAGAATGAATAGGGAACAAACTTTATTGGGGGAAAAATGTACTGGGCATGAATCTGCAAATAGAAGATAAATGGGGGAGAAGGACATTGGCAAACTTTTCTGGACATGCTGTGGATATATGTTTGAGCAAACATTCTTGGCCCCTATTGCTTTACCTCTTTATAATAGAAACACAACCAAATGGCCATAATTGAAGCAAGACAAGTAGACCCTTCAAATTCCTGGGATATCTGGATTGGATCCCAGTGTTATAAGGAGCTATTTTGGAAACTTGACCTCCTGTAGACATTGGGTTCGGGTTGAGTTGGGTTGGGGTTAGACTTCCCTGCTGGGGAAGGATAACTACCAAGGTGGTTTTGGTGCAGTGTCAGCTGACTTTTAATTAAGATGACCCAGATATAGTTTCTAGGAGAATGTTTAACAATGCTACTGGTTGTGTCATGGTGCTAGAAGCTGTGATGCAGGTTCATTTGAGTTTGACGTGTTTAAATCAGCATGAGTCAAGTGATCATCGAATTCTCCCATCACTTTTTTTTTTAGCTTTCATGAAACTTTAGTTTCCTACAGTACATTATGACATCATGTAGCTTTCACTTAGGGAAAAGCTTCATTTATTTATTTTTTTTTGTGTGTGTGTATTTCTTATTTTATTAACATATTTAAATATTTATTTATTTATTTTTTTAATATATATTTTTATTGTTATTTATATCTTTTACATTTTGTATTCCCCTTGGGTAACCCAACACCAATTCACCCGTGATCCATCTCTGTGGTCCCTTGTGTTCTTTTCTACCCCATTTTGTGCCCTTATTCTCCCCTCCCCCACCCCCCCCAGCCCGCTGAGTGTCTCTCTCCTATTTGGTTTCCCTATAGTCCTGTTATAAGTGAAACCATTCGATATTTTTCTCTTTCTTTCTGGCTTATTTCACTGAGTATGATCCCCTCTAATTCCATCCATGTTGCTGCAAATTGCATGTGTTTATCTTCTTTGAATGCTGAATAGTATTCCATTGTGTATATGTACCACATCTTCTTGATCCAATCATCTATTTTTGGACATCTG
>PVIJ01009002.1:0-40014 GCA_004024925.1 Scalopus aquaticus | reverse complement strand
TGGATTAGTGTTTTTGTGTCCTTTGGGTAGAGTCCCGAAAGTGGTATTGCTGGGTCGTATGGAAGCTCTATGTTGAGCAGTTTGAGGAATTGCCATACAGCTTTCTATAGTGGTTGGACCAGTTCACATTCCCACCAGCAGTGTAGAAGAGTTCCTTTTTCTCCACATCCTTTCCAGCATTTGTTGTTGCCTGTGTTTTTAATGTGTGCCATCCTCACAGGTGTGAGGTGGTGTCTCATAGTGGTTTTGATTTGCATTTCCTTGATTATAAGTGATGTTGAGCATTTTTTTCATGTATCTGTTGGCCATTTGCTTTTCTTCTTTGGAGAAGTGCCTTTTTAGCTCTTCTGCCCATTTTTTGACTGGATTGTTAGCTTTGTTTTTGTTGAGTTGTGTGATTTCCTTGTAAATTTTGTTTTCAGTCCTTTATCAGATGTATTGTGTGCAAAGATCTTTTCCCAGTTTTGGTTAATGTCTCTTTTGCGGTACAGAAGCTGGAAAAGCTTCATTTATATATTTACTTAGGCAGTTTTAGCTTAAAGACAAATGCAAATACAGGCCCCCAAATTGAGGATCATGTCCATTTATTAGTTGATCAGGAGTCATTATATATTTCTTTATGAACATGCTTATGTTTCTGTTTTCAGTTATTATAAAAATAAAAGCTAAATATTAAAAATAACTCTCATGGAGTATATTCAGACCCTTGTAAATTTGGGAAACCAAGGAAAGATCATGAACCTTGGGCTTGAATCTCAGCTTTTCCAATTTAGCATGTGGCCTTGGAAAGTCATCCAGTCTTTCTAGGCCTCAGTTTCTGTATTTGAGGAGTGGGAATGACTCTCATTCATTTATCAGATATTAATTAAGCTCATGTGTTCTCGGTGCTGTAGTTCTAGCTATGAGCAAGCTAAGTCTTGTAAGAGAGTGTGCTGTAGCCTGGCTGGGGAATGGAGAGAGAGAAAATACATATGTAGATAAATGCACTTCTTGCTAAGTGGAGTGAAGACTACAGGATGATGGAATAGGATGTGACTGGGAGCAAAGGCAGAGCTGGCAAGACAACCAGGGGAAATCTCTCAGAGGAGATGTGACATTTGAACTGAGACCAAGGTGAAGAGCAGAAGTCAGATGCACGCTGAGCCAGGAGGTGTAGGAGTGTGCGTGGTGTATCTGAGTGACTGTCAGAAGACTAGTGGTACCAGCATGCAGAGAAGAAGGAAATGAGTCTACACTACAGGGTTATTTAAGGATCACATTAGCTAAATATATGTGAGTATCTACCCATTGGAATGGAAGACATTTGTATTATATATTGTAAATTTGCTTTATAGGTTAAAGAGTTAATCTGTTCTGAACAGGAACATTTTGTGGATCTGAGTTAGGTTTGTCCCCCTTAGAAATAAAAAGAAAATAGCAAGATGCTTTTCAGTTATCTATTTTTTTTAAGTTAAATATTTTTTAATGCAGTCAAATATTTAACATACAATGTTCAAAAGGTATTTAAGCAATTATAGCATCTGAAATTTTTAATTTTTTGTTTTTTATAGCATCTGAAATTTTTAATTTTTTGTTTTTTATTTCTTTTTAAATTTATATCTTTTACATTATTGTGTATTTATTTTGTTTACATTCATTCTTTGGAAAGTTTTTCTGGATGATGCTTAAGGTATATTTTCTTATTGAGCCCAGGCTATACATTATTCACCTAATCATAGAACCTTTACTTTTTTTATTAAACCTGGTGATACTTTGGAGATCTTGCCTTGTTCATTTTTCTTGTAAGCAAAATGTGATCTAAGGAAATAGTGTAGTTTAAGATCACACAATTAGAGGCAGAGCTTGTGAAAGATCCCAGGTCCCTGAAATCCTAGTTATCTATTTTTTTTTTCTTATCCTTCTTTTTTTTCCCTGACTGTACCTTGGATTTTTGTTGCTACTGCAGGTAGCCAAGTGATATCTAGGTTATGTCTAAGGTTGTACAAGAACCAGTGATGTTACCAGCAATTGAAACCAGGCAGATTACAGCATAGATGATAAGGGCATTATTATAGACTGAATATTTATGTCCCCCAGCCTCCCCAACCCTAATCCATATGTTGAAGCCTTAGCTCCCAATGTGATGGTATTTGGGGTGTAGTTGCTTGAAGGTAAGTAGGTTCAGATGAGTTTTATGAGAGTGGAGCCCTCAAGATGGACATAATGGTCTTATGAGAGGAGACCATGGCTCTGCCATGTGAATATATAGGCAGAAGGTGGCCATCTGTAAACAAAGAAGAGAGTTTGCGCTAGACCCGACCATGATGACACCTGATCTTGGACTTCCCAGTGTCTGTTGTTTTAACCACGCATCTGTGATATTTGTTACAGCAGCCTGAGCAGACAAGACAGACTGTATAGACTGATGTTTAAAATAGGCTATAATTTTGGATCTTTACATGGTGTGAGAAAATAAAGCAATAGGTTCCTTGCTACAGGAAACCTGACTGATGAGGTTATGGAAATTTCTTGGCCAAGTTTGCTAAGGTTTCCCATCTTAGAGTGAGTTTCAATTTCAAAGTTCAAACCCATCCTTAAAAAAAAAAAAACTACTTTAAAACTGGTCACTATGGAGTTTACAGTGTGAAGGTACAAGTTGAAGATCTGAAAGAAAAATGCAACCTAATAATAGGACATTCGGGAACTTTCAAGGTCTTCTAGTGAGCTGACCCTTCCTGATGAAATATATCAATGTTGATGAGTAGTTGTTGAGATAGGTGTGCTTGATTTATGCTAACATGTAGGATTATTTTGTGCTTGTAGCTGATAATTGGATCTTTGGTAGTAATTTTCTTTGTGATGTATGAGTCAGAGGAGAACACAATTCTCTTCTAAAGCTTTATTGAAGACATAGTGCTGACACTGGGGGAAAAGGCTTTGTCAGTAAATAAATACAACACAGACACAAAGAACTGATGTATATGGTAATAATTGTTCTCTATTACTTTTACAAAGTTCTCTGAACTATTGATGCTTAAGAAAATTTACTACCAAATAGCCCCTTGAAAGAGGTAATTGATTGAGATCTTGCTTTTCAAAATAAGACCCAATTGCTCCCTAGAGAATAGAGTGCTTAAGACCAAATGTCTAATGAAAGAAAAATAAAGTGCATGCCTCAGTTGGCAACTCCAGCTATTCTTTTTGTATCCTATTACATTTGTGAGTTTTTTGGCAGAATATTTGTAATCATTCTTCAATATTGGGGTAATGGGAAAAAGATAGGGAGTTGAAGTCTCTTCCTACATAGACCCCCTTCCCCTAGGATTAGAATTTTTAATCATCTTCATAATAAGATCAGTAAAAGGTATATCACAGAGGTATCGTAAGGTTTAAATGAGAGAACTTATGTGAAACGTGGCTGAAAAAACCATGAAACAGCTGCTATATACCATAAAATTATTTTACTTCCAAATTGGAAATTTCAACACAAAGGAAATCAAAAAGAGATTTTGTTACCAATAAGAAATGAAGAAATGGTTGGTTAATAAATAGTAGAAATATGAATGGACGAAGAAGCTGGTGACTAAGCTAGCTGAAAAAAGCTGGCTTATGAGGTCTCATCACTCAGAGGGAAAGGTTGCTTCCTGGCTGCCATCTTGGAAGGGAGCGTTGGGTACTCTGAGCAAGGATATGGGAAGTAGAGGGGTCTGCTTTTCAGCTCATTTATAAGGAAGGGCTGCCGTAGTGGCCGAGAGGGTTCAGGTGTGAGCATAGGGTGGGTGGGGGAGTAACTTCCATTGGCATACCCACTCTTCTCTGCAACCTACATACAGAGATCTTAGTGAAAAGCAAGCTTGCTCTGCAAATACAGCCTTATTCCAGTCTCTATTCCATCCATGCTGCTGGTAAGTCCTTCCTATTTTGAAATTCTGGAGCTGTCAACCTTTGCTGCCCTGTTTTAGAAGAAAAATGTCCGGCTCTCTTTAGAGTTCAAGCAGGCTGCCTTTTCTGTCAAGTTTATCTTTTTCACCAGATAAGGAACTCCGTGGGCTGTAGTCCTTGTCCCACTATGTCCTCAGTCTAGCAAAGTATCGCTTACATAGTAGGTCTCACTACAGACAAAGAATGACATGGAACAGAATGTAAGTAAAAGGAACAGGTACATAAGAAAGGGGGCTGGCACTGGAGAGGTAACATCACTGACTGCCTCTTTCACGTTCTTTGCCTTTTTTAAAAAAGATTTATTTATTTATGCATACAAGAATTGGAGTGTAGGCCAGAGGTGTGGGGGGAGGTGAGAGGATTCACCAGAGACAGAGTGGGGAGCAGAACAGGCAGATCTACTGAAGTACACAGCTGAGAGGAGCAGTAGGTGAGACAGGAGAGGTCTGCTGCGCCATGTGGGAAGCTCCCTGTCTGGGGATTGAACTCATGCTGCAGTTGCTGCTGATAGCTTCATTTTGCTGAGACTTAACCCCTTGCGCCACCAGGAGGCCTCACATTCCTTTGCTTATAATAATTTGCTTGGTGTGTTTGATCCTTTGAACTATCCTGGAAGTAGATGTGATTGTCCAGTGTAGAAAATGAGGAAGCCAAGAGACAGGGAGAACTTACAAAACTTGTTTTCCATCTCACATCTGGTAAGTGATAGAGAGTTTGGACTAGATTTGACCAAAGCCAGCATTCATAATCCTGCTGCTGTGGTCCCTCTTGAACACCAGTGGTGACAGCTTCTAGGGAAAGGTATAGTTTGATTGCAAAGGTGTCTTAAGGGGAACTCAGCAACCAGCTGCCATTCTGGGGAAGAGTTGAACTGACTCTTCTGTTAGTTATTACATGTAGCCAGTGTCTGTTTGAATGGATTTCAGTGTTCCCAGTGAATTACTAATGTGGATAAACGTGCTTGGTGGGAACTGAGGTGGGACTCAATAAATGTATCATAAATGAATGCAAAAATTAAATGAGTGGGTGAAAAGGGTAAATCAGCCAGAAGGTGGCTGATTTTCATCTAAAAGCCTCAGAGATGAGCATGACTAGCAGAGGGAAATGGAATGAGGTTGATAGGGAGGAAGTCATAAAGACGGTGAATTAGAGCAATCTCTCGACCTGAAAGTAATAGAGGAAATGAGAAGCAAGGCAAACACACTTAAAACCCACATGTAAAGGTTGTATGTCTTAATAATAGGGGGACTCATCGTCAGTTTATTAAATAATCTATTAAAAAAAATAATCCAGCCACGGCCATTGCAAAGTCAATGAGGTTTTCCGAGTGGGTTTCCCGGCATCAGGAGAGGAAATTCGATGAGTCGTCTGGTGCTGGGATGAGTTACCCCAGTTGGATTACAAATGTTCCTTGTGCTGTAATTATAAAATTGATGGTGAGCTTTACTTGTTTACTTTCACACACAAGGCAAGAAGTTTGCTATTGGCTAAGGCTAGAAGAAGGCCTTGCTCATGAAGTCCTGGCATGTTAGAATGGGGAAGCATCCTTGTTTTCTTTCCTTTTTTTTTTTTTTTAAAGATTTATTTATTGTTGCATACAAGAACTGGGGTGTAGGCCAGAGGTGTGGGGAGGGTGAGAGGATTCACCAGAGACAGAGTGGGGAGCAGAACAGGCAGAACAACTGAAATATACTGCTGAAGGGAGCAGCAGGCGAGGCAGGAGAGGTCTGCTGTGCCATGTGGGAATCTCCCTGGCCAGGGATTGAACTCGTGCTGCAGTGGCTCTGGATAGCTTCATATTGCTACGCCTCAACCGGTGTCGCCACCAGGAAGGCCCTGCATCACTGTTTTCTAATACAGGAAATAGGCTCCTAGATAAGACGGATGTGCCTATGGAAGGCTGAGGGCTGGGGTTGTCCTCAGTGCTTTCCAGGTGGCTACTCACTGTCCCCACCCCTGGAACATTCCTGGAGGCAGAGTCCTGAAGTGAGAGGTTGGTGGGAAGAACATCAACAAGACTCTTTGCATTCACTCTGTGTCCTTCCCTGGGCAAGGGCTGGTGGGGCTGGTGCTCTCCTATGAGGCTCAGGGAGCTCCTGGACAGTTCTCTGCCTCGGCCACCTAGCTTAGGAGAAGCCAAGAAAAGAGCTGAGCTACTTGTGCAACCCTAACTGCAAGGTGTTTCCCACTCATTATCATTTAAAATGGTTCCATGAATTTAAAGATGAGAGAACGGAGTACTTGTACTTTTTAAAAAGATTTATTTATGCATACAAGATTTATTTATGCGGTGTAGGTCAGAGGTGTGTGTGTTGGGGGAGGGTATGAGAGGATTCACTAGAGACAGAGTGGGGAGCAGAACAGGCAGATCCACTGAAATGCACTGCTGAGGGGAGCAGCGGGCGAGGCAGGAGAGGTCTGCTGCACCATGTGGGAAGCTCCCTGGCTGGGTATTGAACTCATGCTGCAGTGGCTGCAGATAGCTTCATAGGCTGAGACTTAACCTGTTGAGCCACCAGGGAGGCCCCAAGAACCTAGTACTTGTGAGAAGTGATTTATCCAACTTGGTACTGGAAATGATACTGCCACATACAGTAGCTATAGAAAAGCTGGGTCCACACTTTTTGGGAAAACAGCAATAGCTCAGTTAATTGTATAATAGCAAGATGGATTAATTCATAGCACTAATTCATCTTATACTTTACTTATGAATTAATCTTAACCTAACAACTCTTGATGATTCCTGTACCATCAATGAGGCAGCATTTTATATACTGAATATATACATACATGGAATTTGGAGTCAGATGGCTGGCCTCAAATCCTGACTTGATTACCATTAGGTGGGTGGTCTTAGGGAAATTACCCCTACACCCTCAGTTTCCTCATCTGTAAATGTGAGCTTGCTTGCTAGTTTGTTATAAGGGTTAAATGTATTAAATCAATTGAAGGACAGTGCTAAAAAATGCCTACCACAAATTAAGTCCCAATTAAAAAAAATACCATTTACTTCCTAGCAAGATGTACATTTTTCACATTTCTGAAATCAGGACATGTCAACCTTTTCCCAAAGAGTGTCCAGACGCTGGCTGGAGAACCTGGCAAGTCACCAAGGCTTGTCCAAACTCATGTGCCAACTTCGCCAGGCACAGAAGGTTGGCGCTCACCTCAGTTGGTTGGGTTAGTACCCTGGTACGGTTTCAGGTACATGCCATTTAAATTTAAAAGTAAAATGATAAAAATTAGCAAAAGCATTTTCAAACAAGTAGACACCATAGTGTGGCATTAAAATAAAAAGTTACTGTATTTGGAGAAGACTGTCGATCACAGATGAGGCAATGCAATTAAAGACATCAGAGAAAGCCAAGCTTTTCAGAATACATCCCCAAATCTTCAAAGCTAGGAGAAAGGTGAATATAATCAATTTTGGGAAGGCCTATCACTCCAGCTCAGAACTCGAGATAAAAGCTTTTAGCTCATGTGCAAGTAGTTTAAATTCCAGTGATATGTAATTCAATTAAAAAATCCTCTAAGTATAATCAAGGAAGAAATGTAGACAAAATTCCAGATTCTTTGATGGGCTTTTAAATTATATTACCAATCTAAAATGACTACATCTGTCAAGACAATGGGCATGAGTAATGAAAATCAGAATATCATTATAATCTGAAGTGACTCAGAGTTATTTTTATACTTTGTGACAGGAGCTTAGACTCAAATTTTGGTAGTTGTAGTGATACTACAGAAAAAGGTGGTCTGTAATGGTTTGAACAAGTACAAATATTTGTAGGTTCTTAAAAATATACACTATTGTATACTATTTATTATCATATTAATTATATTTATAATACTAAATATATGGATAATACCAAGTATTTTAATAATATAATTATGAAAAGAAATTTTATACAAAAATATACATATATTTAGTAATTAATAACTTTAGTGATTAGCATATTTATTCTGCTATATCAACATACATTTGTTATCTCTATTTAATATTGTTTGCTTCTTCTGGAGGAGTTGTCAGTAAATTGATGCTTTTTTTAAATGTTGGATGATGTGTTAGAATCAGAGGAATAGGTTACATAGTTAGATGAACTCTTATAACAGGAATATAGCGGACCCAAACAAAAGAGTGACACCCAGCAAGGAGGGGGAGGATCAGGGCTCAAAATGGGGAAGAAAAGGGCAGAAGGGACGATGGTGATGGGTCACGGGTGAATTAGTGGTGAGTTACCAAAGGGGAATACACAGTGTAAAAAATATAAATAACCATGAAAAGAAGATGAACTCTAGATGAATATTACACTTTAAGAGAAATGGAAATATCTTTTTGAAGGCTGAGTCCCTCCCTGTGGTCATTTTACAGATTATGACACATTTCGCTCAACTTAGTTGATCAGACAAAGCAGGATCTCCTGGGTCAAGGTGGGCCAAAGTCCCCCCAGCGATATGGAACTGGGACAGAGAAAGTCTCTTTACGTGGGAGGGATACCAGCATGGCATCTAGGGAGTGAATCAGAGGGGGTTACTACTGTACAAGGAGAAAGTACCAAGGCAGGCTACAGAGAGGAGCAGCAATGAGCAATGCAGAGAGAAGACTCCCTCTTGTTGGGGCTTTGCTGTTTCTCCAGCCTGGTGGATCCCAGCTCTGTGTTCCTTGAGTGACTCCTGTATTCTTAAAGCAAACTCGCCACATTTGCTCCAATGAGCTCAGCTTGTTTTCTTTTTTTTTTTTTTAATGTATTCTCAGGAATATTTCCAAGAATTTTTTTTTAAAGATTTATTTTTTATTTATACATACAAGCTGGGGTACAGGCCGGAGGCGTGGGTCGGTGAGAGGGTTCACCAGAGACGGAGCGGGGAGCAGAACAGGCAGATCAGAAATACACTGCTGAGGGGAGCAACGGGCGAGGCAGGAGAGGTCTGCCGTGCCATGTGGGATTCTCCCTGGATGGGCGTCGTCGCCGCTGCCGCCAACTCCACAGCGCAGCGCTTAACTGCTGCGCCACCGGGGAGGCCCTCAGCTTGTATTCTACTGGTTTTGACCAAGAGAGCACTTAGCAGGGACTCCTCTGGCCACAGTCTAAGCAAACAGCGTTCCATTGCTATGGTTTGGGATTCTGCAGCTGACCACCCCAGGCGATAGGCTGTCTCAGCAGGGTTCCAGATGCCCTTCATCTTACTGCCCACCTCCCTCACCCCCTGCAATAAAACATGTTACCATTTTCTACAAGGCCTTAATGGGAAACTCTGGTTTAAGGTATATTTTAAGTCGAATCAACACTGGAGGTAATGACAAGTAGACTCACCTGAGGCAAATGGGCCTCTTAGAGCTCAGCATGTAGCGCTAGAGGACATTTCAGAAACCTTGTTGCTCATGTCCCTCATTTTACAGGCAAGGGCATAAACACAGAAAGATTGATTTGATTAACACTTTGTGGTCCGCTCACGTGTTAGTACTTGTTTTTGTCACCAGTATCAGGTGGCAGCTCACGTATTAATACATGTTCATCTAGTCTCCGGTTTTTCACACCATGGTGGATTTATTTGGAACTATTAGGAGCTATTTCTCTGATCGTACTCAGTCTAGAAGCTTTACACATTGTTTTGGTGAAAGTGTAAGGTGTTTTATGAGAGATATTACAGTTTTTTTAATATCCAGTAGTTCAGGAGTTGTGTGTGTTTTATTGAATGCTTATACCACTCATGCGGTGGCACAGAAAATGGCTGTCCCCAAAGGCTGGTGAATTTAAAGGGCACCGGCACACAAAGTGTATAAGATAATAAGAGTTTAATTGATTTGAGAACCTTTGGGAGGGGGTCGCTGTGTAGGATCACATGATCAACCTGAGTGCTGACCCATTTCCCTGGGCACTGGATCCTGTGGCCTTGGGTCTGCTCATGACCTTTGCTCCTCTGGCGATGTCCCACACCCATCCTCTCTTCCTTCCCTCCCCCACCTCCATCATTCCCAGCTGCACACAGTCATTTTCTATCTCCTACCACTGATCAAAGAATCACATGAGTCTTAACCCCTGGAAAGAGGATCTCTGTTCCTTCTGGTCAAATGTCTATAGTTGCCTTTAAGCCATCTCCACTTCTTCATTTCTCATTTCCTTCCTCTGCCATTCTTGTCTGACTTGTGCCACATCCACCAATTCACTAAACTACTCTTGCCAAAGTCAAGGTCAAAAATGATTTCCACGTTCCACATCTTATGGTGACCCCTCTGATCTACCTAACACATATATTTTTAATATATGTGACCAATTCTTTCTCTTGAAGCAGCTTCCTTTTCTAGAGCTTTTCACTTGCCTGGATTTCATCCCAATTCACTAGTTACCCTTTCTGAAGTCCCTTGTTTGTTTCTCCTCTTCAACTAGACCTCTAATTAGTTGCTTTGGTGAGGCGGGGGAGGAGGTTCCTAAGGAGGCTTTTTCCTTTCCATTTTTTTTTCCTTAGATGGCTCTCATCCATTTCTGTGGATTAAAATACCATGTAATATTGAAGGCCAAATTTATGACTTGTAGATACAGCTGCTACTTGACATTTTCACCTGACTGTCTCACAGATACGGCAAAATTTGTGAGTTCAAAGTGGAATTTTAGCACTTCCTGCAAATCTTTGTATGAGTTAATGGCCCATCCTTTTTGTTGCTCCAAGATCTAGAAGTAAAACTGATTCCATTCTTTCTATCTGCCCCATATCTAGTCTATCATCAAATTCTGTTAATTCTATCTCTTAAATATATCTCAGTTTCTCTTCTTCACTTGAATTCCACTGGTACCACTTCTTCCAGGTCAACCTTTTTCAGTCTTCCTATACTAATTCACTATACACTTAATATTAAAGGTGAAACTCTTAAAATAGAAATTGCACGAACTCACTGCTACCTCTTCCCCTGCCCACTTAAAACCCTACAGTGTTCATATCACATAGAACAAAATTACTGAACTCCTAACCATGCGCTCCAGGGTTTGTATGATCTCGTTCTTTTTCCATGTCTCCCTTTTCTTACCTTCAAGAAATTAAATTCAGCATACTTCTTTTCCTTTCTCAACAATACCATGCGTTCCCCTACTTTCTAGTCTTAACATGTGCTGTTTTCTCAGTCTCCTTTTCCTCATTGTACATACAGACTTAGCTACTAGTGTCAGCATAAGTGACATTTCTTTAGATAGGTCTTCCTCAATTATCTAATAAAAGGTCTTCTATATCATTCTAAACTTAAACCTCTTACTTGTTAGCATTAACATAAATAAAACTATTAAACTATGTTATTTATTTGACTTTTTCTTTTTCCTCTCTAGGTGGCAAATTTCCTGATGGCAGGTCGACATCAATTTCACCCTTCTACTTCTTGGACTTATTACAGTGGATATTGCCACTTGCTTTATGAATGAGTAAGACATTAGGAGAAATTAGTTTGTATAAAGGCAGCAAACAATCAGTTTTCTCCTTTCTGTCAATAAGGTATTCTCTGATCATTTGAATGTCATGGAAAAGATAGGTAAAATTTTAGTTTCAGGAAATAGTTTATAAATAGTGAAGTTAGCAGATAGAAAAATATCTGTAAGAATGTTTTAGAAACTTCTAAAACTTGAGACGGTTGAAATTAAACTTATGGGGTTGACTGCATGAAACAATATTCCTGAATTGCTCAAAATTTCCTTTATATTAGCTTTTGGCTACTGGTGGCATATTTCATTAAAGTAGAAATATTTCCTTGGAATTTTTTGCAGAACTAGCAAAACTAACAAAATTCTGCTCTCTGATTTTCACAATCGCTAGACTTCTGTTTATTTTTCTTCCAATGAATATGGGCAGGAGGTAGAAGCTTATTAATTGCTATGACATTTCTTTCTAATATATTTCAAGCCCAGGTGTCGATGTGACCATGTGTCAGGTTTTAATCATTGGCACCTGTTTGTTTCATAGGGCATATTGCTATTTTGTGCCTGTGGGTATCAGATATTCCTCTTCTTTCTCAGTTCTCTGTTTTATATTTTTATTATTACTTCTTTGATTATAGGAAATATGATTTTCACCCTAGGTACCAAGCTTTTCCTGAACATTTCAACTCATGGAAGAAAATTCTCTCCAGTGGTTTTTAGGGAAAAGCAGTACTTATGTTAAGATTATTCAATAGCCAGGATTCTACATTTTATTTTGAGCCAATTCCTTTGCTCATTAGTCAGAACCTTGTAATCACTGAATAGAAAATGGACCTCGATGCCTACACATGTTTGAATGTGAGTTTGTGAGTTAATGGATTGACTGAAGCCCATTCAAACCTTAAATGCACTTGCAATGCTTCTATACAGACCCTAGGAAATTTCCTTCATTTCCACCCATAATTTGACAAATCAAGCATTTTTGAGGAAGAAAACACATTTCTCTAAGCCAGAGCATGAGGGTTGAATTCATTTCTCATTCATAAAAGTGAGAGTTGAGGGTTTTCCCTCACCTTGAGATTAATCCTCTTGAGAGCTACATCATATAACATCTACCATTAATGGAATTTCCACTGAGTGCCTAAAACTGTGCTGGGCATTCAAAGTATTTCAGTTTGATTATACACTTTGAGGTAGATAAAACCATTCTGATTTTTAGAGGAGTAAACAAAATAGCAGAACTAAATTCCATAGCTAAAAGAGAACTGGATTAGGCAAGCAGATAGTGTTATGGCTCTGGGTGGTTTATGTTCCTATGAGTTCATTCAACAAATATCTCCCCAGAGTGTTATGCTGGAGCATTTGCTGATTACCAAAAAATATCATAGTTCCTGTCTCCAAAAGAACTCATGGCACCATTAAGAAGATAAGACAAATTGAAATGGTTGCCTGCTAGTTTTTTTTTTTTTTAAAGATTTATTTATTTATACATACAAGCTGGGGTACAGGCCAGAGGCATGGGGTGGCGAGAGGGTTTACCAGAGACAGAGTGGGGAGCAGAACAGGCAGATCAGAAATACACTGCTGAGGGGAGCAGCGGGCAAGGCAGGAGAGGTCTGCCGTACCATGTGGGATTCTCCCCGGCTGGGCATCAAACTCGCATCGCCACTGCCGACAGCTCCATAGCGCAGCACTTAACCGCTGCACCACCAGGGAGGACTTTGCCTGCTAGTTTTTGTTTTGGTTTTGTTGTTGTTATTTTCTCCTCCTGATCTTTTATTTGGTTCCCCTATGCTCCTCCTATTACCATTCGATATTTTCTCTTTTCCTTCTGGCTTATTTTGCTGAGCATGATCCCTTCTAGCTCCATCCATGTTGCTGCGAATTGCATGAGTTGATCTTTTTTGATTGGTGAATAGTATTCCGAAATGACTTGCTCTAATCACTGAACTACTTGTTCTAATTGACACCAAGATGAGTAAGACCTATTTTTGAACTCAGAACACCTGATCTGCTTAGAGGCTATTGCAAGTAGTCGGAGGCAATGGCTTTGGTGCCAGGGCAAATAAATTGTGCAAAGTGGCATGGATCCAGTGACACTGGAAAGTGGGAAAGTGAGAGGTGGAGGGTGCAGATGAACCTCTAACTCCCCTGGGGGCTTTCTGGGGACCTAATCTCATAGAAGACACTATCTCTTTTTCTCTCTCTCTCTACTGTAACACCCCCAAACCCACTGACCTGTGAGATCCTTGAATACAGGGCCTGAAACTTATTTATTTTTCAAAGCATTTCTTCAGGGCTTACCATAGTATTTGCAAAAGAGGAGGTACTTGGTAAGCGTTGGTTGCACGGAGTTGGAGACAAAACATACAAAACAACAATAGTATCCCCCCAAATAACCACCACTTCCGGTATCACCAAGAAAGAAAGATAAAAACCTATTTACATGTGTTCTCCTAAATGCTAAGGAGGATTTACTTAGGTCCTAGACCACAAGGACCTGACTGTTTAGTATGAATACTGTGAGGTGGACATGCAATGCTTTGCATGTGTCCTGGCCCCTATACTTTGTGGAGAAGTTAACAATTCATTGGAGGAAAGAAAGAGTGTGAAAAGAAATCTCTCTGGTCAGTTATTTCTATTTCTATGGCTATGTTTCGTGTTGTATTTTTTTCCTGTTTGGTCCTTGATGCTTAGGCTGATCACCATCTGAAAAATGTTGATTTGCTTACTGGTTGTTCAAAATGACTTCTTTTTACACAGAACATCTTTCATACTATGGAGATAGAACACTTTTATAAATGTAGCTGCTGTTATTTGTGTTTTGCCATAATTTCTAGTAATTGTTTTTCATTATTGGCAATGCTTATGTAATCACATACCAACACCTACAGGAATGAATCACAATTCATCTGGCAGATTTATGGCAGGCCTACAGAAAAAAAGCCACAGGATGCAAATTTTAGGGTTTAAATTATCTCCTAAAAGTCTCCCCACCAGGCCATGTGGTTTGGAGGTTAAAATTAAAAGCAAATCTATTTGAACTCTTTTCTTCTTTACTTAAATAATGAGACAAGCTAAGAAGGATGGGGGAATGCTGTTAGCAAGGAGATAAATCATTTATTCATGACACAGTTGAAACAGAAAGCGTCCATGCGTGGGAGGGTTCAGGAATACTTTCCGCAAGGAGCTCTCTTACTCTTGTACTTTGACTAGAAACAAGAATGTGGTACTGCTGGTCGGCCTAGGTTTGGGATCATTTTTCAAAACAGTCCCTTTGCTTCTTAACCACTTCCTCTTGTCATTGTCCTTGGTTGTGCTGATGGGTGTTCTCCATTGATAGCTGTCTTCAGCATTCTCTAAGGACTTGGCCAACATTTTTGTGGGTGCAGGGGGCAATGCAGTTATGCTTATGATATAATCTTTCTTTTCTTTCTCCCCCACCCCGCCCCTTTCATTCCTTCTCTTTCTTTTTTTCTGGTCTCTCTTTGTGGGTCTCCTTTGTTCTTAGTTGTCTCCTTCTTTCTCATGTCTGGTTTTCTGTATCTGTGACTCTCTGTCTCCTGCCTCTTTTCTTTCTTCACCAGCCTCTCCACAAATTTAGTACATGTGACAATAGATCAGGCACCGGCTTAGGGGTAGGGGATTACAAAGATTATAAAAATGACATTTTACATTTCCCTGTGTTTTCAGTGTAGTAGGGTAGGGGTTGAAAGAAGAGAAATGTTATGGAAAAAGTAATGAAGGCCATTCAGAGAAGTCTAAACAAGACGTTTAATTGCATAAAAAAGTGTTCCGTCTGAAAGATCAGATCAAGTTGAGATTGAACCACGTGTTGCAAGATAAGCTGGGCTTTTCCAGGTGGATGGTGGAGGCCAGGAGATACCACTGCAGAGGGGACAGCGTGTAGAGGTGAGAAAATATCAAACATTGTGGGAATGGACAAATAGGGCACCTTTATTTGGTCTACTCGGAGCCAGAGATGGGGGGTGGGTCACAGAGCACTAGAGATCCTTACCTACGTAGCTACACACGTTCTGGGCAGCTGGTACATATGGGGGGCTTGCCTTAGTTTTTCTCTCAGTAGCTACTCTGCAATATAGGTCATGTAGCCACATCAGGAAGCTGTTCTCCCCCTCAGTCTGAATCAAAAGGGAATGAGGGGAGCCTTCTATTTCTTAGACTAGAGGGGTTATGCTAATTGAAAGTAGAAGCCAAATATTCGGATTTGAAGGCAGCCACTACACCACTTTCCTTCCTGGGGAGCTCTGAACCAATGAAGAGATAGAGAAAGACTAAGACAAGTGGAATTCCAGATAGCGCCTTTGTTGGTATTAAAGGCTAGTTTGGAGAAGGTGGCTTAGACATATAGTAATACTGAACTTCCTGGTTCCTTAACTCAAAATTAGGGAGATTCACCCACCCAGTGATAGGGTGAGAACCCCGTAGACGTCTCTTCAATGCTGAGATCAATTCACTGTAGACAGGCAAAGTGGGGGGAGAGGAGACTGAAGTACTCATTGGTTACCATGGGGTTAAATAAATGAGTGTGGGGGAAAGATCACAAGAACGACATTGATGACACCCCACGGAAACCTGAAGCCAGGTAAGATATGATCATCTCCCCACACCCCCTACTCACATACCAATCCAAGACTAGTATTTGTCATCCCTCTTCCTCACCTGAGAAATGGACACTTGGTTGAGAAGTGTGTGCCCAATGTGACTGTATTTATCCCGTTCCCTAGCATGAACTGGGGAGCAGAGATGCCTTTGTAAGCACAATGTTTGCAGTTGCATTTTTCTTAGAGTAGCAGCTTAATAGGTTGACTTCCCGAAAACCTCTTAGATGTGTGACTCTAGATGGCTGTGCTCTGTTACAATTCCTGGATTGAGAAACACTTATGTTATGAGTCAAGAGGTGTCAGAGACTCTGGTCTTTGGATGAAGCCTAGAAGTGAGCATAGATGGAAGATAGGTGGCCATGTGACCTTTGCTGTGGGATAGACGTGTGAAAGGAAGGTTCTCAGGTTGTTGCAAGACATCAGGGGTGTGTCTGTACATTTTGTCCTGCTCGCATTTAGCTGCACATTGTTAAGCTAACAGCTTCTCTCTCCAGCTCTCAAGGACTCTTTGCTTTCCCTCTGATGGAGATTTTGTTAGGGTGCTGCGTTCTTTCAAGATGAAGACAGCCTCTCTACTCGAGCTTAGAGATGGCTGCATTTTCATGTCCTTGATTTTTTTAAGCAGTTGGAACAAGATTTAGAATTTAATTAGCAAGGAGCTGTCATCTGTCAGCATGCCACGACTTTCACAGCCGCAGAGACATGCTGGTAGGGGAGTGGGGACTGAGGCTTTCCCAGAGATGCTTACCCAGGTCTGGAAAATGTCTTGAGATCCCAGCCTCCCTTTCTGCTTCTGGGCCTTTCCTCCTATGTCCCTGCCATGGCTGCAGATTTGCCCACAGTCTCTGCTTTCCATCCTCATTTCTACCTGGAGTAGGCATTTTGGGCTGATTGACCCCCAGTTTTTCCTGGTTCCCCTTTTCCTCTCTAGTGTTAGTGAGCACACTGATCCCTTGGGGGTGTGGGGCCGTGCTTGCCCAAAATGCAGACTCCGGGGCTGCACTTTAGCGTCTGATTTGTTAGGTCTGTATTGTGGCCAGAAATCTGGCTTTGAGCTAGCTCCCCCATTGAATCTGAGGAAGGAGTCCCACAGACGTGACTTTGAAAAACACAGCCAAGTAGGAAATTCAGTGTCCTGTTTATGCTCGTTCCAGAATGTGGCTTTGGGCTCACTGCTCTCATTTAGATGCTTGGAATCTAAAGACTGGGGGCTTCTCTAGTTTGAGAGAAGACATGTTTGAGGGTGTGTGTTGAGGATGAGAATCAAGTTGTGAGGTGTTTTGAGGTGAAGGAGACAGCCTGATGACACTGGCATCTCTCACTTTCTATGAGAAGGGGAGTCGGTGATGGGGTTCCACCCCACAGGGACAGTTACTCTTGGGCTCTGGGCTTCATGACGGAGTTCCAGCTTTCTAGGACCTCAACGTTCTAGACAGGTCATCCAAGGCTTGGTTTTCAGTATGCCAAGAAGTTGGTTGGCTTCTGGGGTATGTGTCATCCAGGATGTGATTTTTGGGTTTTTGATTTTGGGTTTTTGATTTTTTTGATTTATTCAGAAATGTGACTTCACATTCACCTCACTTTGAGGCACCCCATGGACCACCTGCACCTGTTTAAGGGGTACTTGCCCAGGGATAGCACCTCTCGTAGGACTTGAGCAGTGAATTCCAGTCTGCTACAAGGACCCTATTTACTCCTCAGTGGGGTTTTAATCATAGGACTCTGAATTTCTAGAGCTGTTTATAATCTTACTTCCTTTCACTTTGGTATTCTTTTAGTTTGATTTCTATTTATTTTTAAACTACCCTCACACTTCTGAATTCTTCCAGAATATTCCTTTACCTAATATTCGTTTTCATTGTTTTTAATACACTCAGTTCACTGTTTTGTCATCTTCTTTTTGTTTACTATGTCTCTCTCTAATCCTATTTCCTTTCAGACCACTCCATCTTTCTTGTTCACTTTTTAAAGTCTCAATGTTATCTTTTTAATTTGATCACTTCATAGCTATGGATTTTTGTAAACAATGAAATTGGATTTTGGGTGACTATTTTGCGTTTTTGTTTCGGATGGGAAAATTACTTTCGAGTTAGACTTGTTGTATCAGTTTTTATGACTTGCTGCGTCATCATCCCAGTTCCCAATTTACATTTTCTTTAGAAGAATAATGTTTCACTCAAGTGCTGTTTGCAATCCATCTTGTTTACTACTGGATGCCCTTAGGGAAGTCTCTGGAAGGTCAACTCTGTGTAGGTGGGTGTGGGCGTAGTGTTAGCCTGCCGGGTTATTTTCAGTGTGGACGGGACTATAAGGTGATCTGAGCAGGCCAGTAATATAAAATTCCTGAAAGTGACATTTTCATTAAAAAAAAAAAAATGTACCTCCATAAAAGGCAGACCGTATAGAGTATGAAAAAGTATTGTTCTTGTTTGTGGCAGGTGAGTAAGGTTGACTAGCTTGCTTCCTTTGGAGGAAGCTTTGCAGCAAGCTTCACTACTCCACCCCTCTGTCCTAGATTGAAATGGCCTGGATTAATTTTTAAGATTGTTGCACTTAGAATAGTTTAGGCGCCCATCCAAAGACCTAGAAAAAAATCTGTTGCCATGGTACCCAATATGTTGACACCAGTTGTCTCACTTGCAAGGATGTTGGCCGTACTTTTAGTAGTAGGAACTTATGTACCAGTAAAAGAAGCCCAGGCGTAATGGCAAATTCAGAAAATTTGAGGGGAAACCCAACAATAACTGGAGTTTAGATCCTAGGGACATGAGAACCGAAAGTTCCATGAAATCTCTGTGTAAGGCCCTCTCTGACTTTGAGGGTACCCAGCGCACTGCGGCGCCACTGCGCAGTCGCAGCCATTAGGGGCGTCTACTTCCTACCCTTGCGTGCTTGGTGTGTTTCTGTTTTTCATGATTGACAGATCCCTGGTCATCTATGAGGCATTGTTTAACTCACTACTGTCCATTTCCTGCCCCAGGACAGTCTTCAAAATGATTTTATCTTCCATATGTGAAAACATTAGGGTACTTGATTTTAATGACAGATATTTATTCTCGTGGGATGAATCATATGTTTTTTTTACCCTGTAGATGAAAATGTCTTTATGGTCATTTGTTATGAGAATTTGTGGACACTCAGGTGGCCTGTTCTCCCTGTTAAGGTAGGAATTATAGTCTTTTAAAATCTACCGGTCTTGATATTGTAACACCCCCTGTAATGATAAACTAACTTATCAGTGAATGGGTTTTTTCTTCTTATTCTTCTTCTTTTTTCTTTTTGCCTGTCCAGCATCTTTATCTCCTTCTTTAGGTAAAAGTGTCTTGTTAGTTAAGGTTCTCCAGAGAAACAACCAAAAACATGTCTGTCTGTCTCTTGATTTTTAGAAAATTGGTTCATGCACATATTAGAGACTGGAAACCCCAAATCTCCAAGGCTAGGCTGGGAGCCTAGAGACCCAGGGATCAGTTAATGTTTTAACTCAGTCTATGGGCAGAATTCTCTATTTCTTGGGAGTGGAGAGATGGGGTGGGGTAAACATCAGGTTTCTGTTCCTCTTAAGGGCTTCGACTGATTGAATGAGACCCACCCATATTGTGGAGGGCAATCTGCTTTACTTAAAGTCCACTGATTTAAATGTGTATCTTGAGTACAATTTCTGTGCTGGCAAGAGGCAGCTCTCCTGTCCACCTGTGACTTTTTCTTTCTTCTTTTCCTAATAAAACTGTCATTTTAAAATGTAAAAATAAAATGGAATAAAATAAGTGCTTAATTTATTTAAAAACTGCCTCCAAAGAACATCTAGATTCGTGTTTGACCAAACTTGGGTGCCCTGGCCTAGGCAAGCTGACACATAAAATTAGCCAACACATAACCCAGCATCCTCTTAGAGATCTGCTCCCCAGACCATGTGTTTCAGTTGAGGATAAACTCATTTTCTGGCTTTAAGGTTGAGCAGGAGATATGGGCCTGGTCGATATTAGCATCAGAGGGCCTCCCTGCTGGTGCAGCAGTTAAGCGCGGCAGACCTCTCCTGCCTTGCCCGCTGCTCCTCTCAGCAGTGTGTTTCTGTCGATCTGCCTGTTCTGCTCCCCACCCTGTCTCTGGTGAACCCTCTCGCCGCCGCACGCCTCTGGCCTGTACCCCAGCTTGTATGCAAAAATAAATAAATCTTTAAAGAAAAGATAATAGCATCAGATGACCCTGGTTAAGGAAATTACTTAAAAGACAAGTGGGTGACCAAACCCAGATCAATAAGAGGCCTTCTGGGATTTCTGCTAGGACTCGCATGCTCTGTCACACTTGTAGAGTGTAGGTGCAACGGGTTTGTAAACCTAGAGCTTCAGGGGTCACCTTCCCTGCCACAGAGAAAGCTTGCTTGAAAGTTAAGCCAACCAGAGGAAAGAAAGCAGGGATGAGAGCTGGTGGCCAACAGACATTTTCTTGCAGACATTCTAGAAACATGATTTAAAAAACTGGCTTCAGCTATGTTGATCCATGGAATATTTTGTAAGTTATATAAGCTAATCCAAACCTCTTTTTGCTAAAGCTAGTTTAATTTGAATTTCTGTCAACTTGCATCTGAAATATTTCTTATTAATACACAATATGCTGGGCACTGCTCTAGTGCCTCTCAGAGGCAGCCACTTTCAATAATTTCAGCTGTTTCTTTTCATATTTCCCTCCATATATCCTTAACTGATATTTCTTGTTTGGTTGATTTTAGTCAGTAATGACTGATTTCCTGTTACAGTGGTGGATTCTCTTCTCTCTCCATTTCTCCTTCCCACACCTCCTCCCTCTGTAGTTTTATTCCAATATTCAGTTTTTATTATTATGACTTTATAAAGCTTGTTTACAGTTGAACCGAGTGTTGCTGGAAGACTGTGTTTTTAGTCTTTGTACATTTAACAATTTTATCTCATAATTAACAATTGTCCTGCTTTTGCAGCTCCTAGCTTTCTGTGTACCAATTACTATGTAGTTTTTCAAAAGGCTTCAACATATCTGTCTACTGCCCAGAAACACTTTATTGCAAACATTCAAAACCACCAGGTGTACTCTCTTGCATCTCCTCCCGCAGCTACCACCTTGTATCTCTAGATTGGTCCAGAGCTGTGGACAAGTGATTCCCTCTTAACTGATAACTTGAATAGGAAAACTTTATTTTTGGATTCCAAGTCAATTTTCTTTCACTCTCAATTTATTAAAGCATATTCCCCAGGAGTTTCCTTTGAAAAGGGCTCATGAGAAGTTACGTTTCTTTGTCCACGCATAGCCATATGCTATTGCTACATGGCCCAAAAATTATAGATTGCAGATAATTTTCTGGAAGACTTTTACGAGCATCGCTCCACTTTCTCCTGACACCCCATGTTGCTTTTGGAGAGTCAGGTGCTATTCTGATGAAAGCAATTATGTCCTACTCTTTCTACCTGGAGTTGCCTAAGTTAATGATTATGTGATTTGCAGTATTTAAAAATAATTGATTGTGATTGGTGTTTGAATGCCTGTTCAGTGTTTAGACTTGTCCCCTTAATTTTGCCAACTGTCTTTCAATATTTCTATTATAATTTTCACTCATGTATTTCTCTGTTCTATTTCTGGAGCTCTAATACATACTGTGCTGCTTTGATTATCCTCCAACTTTTCAAAGAATAAGTAGTCAGAAGATTTAACTCTTGAAACCTGTAATTGGAGGGGAGATTTGCCTTCCTCTTTTAAAAAAATATTTATTTATTGGAGTGGGAGGGGCGGGGTATAAAAAAATATTTATTTATTTATGCATACAAGAGCTGGGGTGTGGCGGGGGGTGTGTGTGAGAGGATTCACCAGAGACAGATTGGGGAGCAGAACGGGTGGATCTACTGAAATACACTACTTAGGGGAGCAGCGGGCGAGGCAGGAGAGGTCTGCTACGCCATGTGGGTCAGCTCCCTGGCTGGGCATTGAACTTGTGCTGCAGTGGCTGCAAATAGCTTCATAGTGCTGAGACTTAACCCCTTGTGCCACCAGGGAGGCCTCTGCCTCCCTCTTTGTTCCCCAAATGACCTGTTACCACATGGGGCTCTAGAAGGGGGAGCATAGTGAGTTTGCTGGGATGCACAGAAGAAAATGGAGGTAAACAGAGAAAGTGCATCAACTCAATTTGCAGGAGTTGATAGCTTCCTCTTTCTAGAAACATGGCTACAATTTTTCATCACCTGGGGTTCAGAGTCCCTAGCCCTTGCTCTAAATGGTGGCCCCCAAAACATTCGGATTGCTTGCCTTCCGGGTGGCTTGTTTGCCCCTGTTTATAGTCACCCTCATGTTCCCCCAATAAGTAGGGAGAAACTGGGGTGGGGACCCTTTGCTGGCACTCAGCAGGCATCTCCTGCTGTGCTGAGGCCCTGGCTCACCTCTTAGCAGGTTGTGGAGAGAAAAGGGGTCTGCTGAGACTCTTGTGTGTTGAGACTCTTGCTGGGCTTGTTGATTTTACCTTTAAGAAACTGTAGTGTGAAGTTATGTTTCTTTTCTTGGCGCACACATTTTCTTCTCTATAGTATATTTATCTATAAAATGGAGGGGATAGATTTCTGCAGGGTGATAAAAAGTATGAGCCCTGATTGAGTGATCTTATGTTGCTCAGATACTATACTTTAAACAATACAGTCGAATCAGTGCTCTCTACCACTGGACAGGCAAAAAAAATATTAAATAAAATGCCTTTTAACTGACTTAATGAGGGCTGCAGTTCACATTGATCTCCCAATTTATTGCTATTATCAATCCTTTTTTAAAGGACACTTATTGTAAATTATTTTACTACTGTAAAAAATGGGGCTCAATCTATCCAGAGCAGCATTTTCAGCTGCAGATTCTACATAAAAAGTCTTTAAAAATCACAGCATGAATTGCACAATGATACAGACATTTTCTTTAACTTCCCAGGGACACCATGTACCTATTTATTGATTCACTGACTGCCAAAGAGCTAGTCTTCTGATTATTTTCTACCATTAGGAATAATTCAGAGGTGAGATTTTTGAAGGTGAAGTCGTCTAAGATATTTTTCCTCCTCTGTCTCATAACTGTATTGATGGAGTTTTGATTCTTGAAAGGGAAGATAGATGTGGATGCAGTTGTGAGACACTCTTTTAGTGTAAGCAGGACTTGTTAGTAGAAACAATAAGCTAAAGAGGGTGACAGAGCCAGGACGAACAAATTCAATTTGGCCAAAATCAGTTTTCTCTATATAATGTAAAAAATCAAAATATTTTAAAAAGGCAACAGATGAAAAAATAATTTGGGAAGATTTTTTTGCATAGATCCTTTACAACATATTAAAGTTGAATAGAGATAGTATATACAAAATTTTAAATAGTGAATTTGCTGTAGTCCAGGAAACATTATTGAGCAATGATTGTGGAATTACAACATCAGCAGGCACCCAAGCCCTGGGCATCTTAGGATGTCCTGGGTGTTGGTAGGCAGGGCATAGCAAGAGTGATGATTTATATGCTTGGATACCCCACATGCTGGGAAGTAGCTTCTTTTAAGGAATGAGAAAGCTCAGCTACCCAAGATTGGTTCAAGAGTAATGACCATAGGGGCCTCGCTGGTGGCATAGCGGCTAAGTGCTGAGCTGTGGAGCTGTCGGCGGCGGTGAGGCGAGTTCGATGCCCAGCCGGGGAGAATCCCACATGGCGCAGCAGACCTCTCCTGCCTCGCCCGCTGCTCCCCTCAGCAGTGTATTTCTGATCTGCCTGTTCTGCTCCCCGCTCTGTCTCTGGTGAACCCTCTCGCCACCCCACGCCTCTGGCCTGTACCCCAGCTTGTATGTATAAATAAATAAATCTTAAAAAAAAAAAAGAGTAATGACCATAAGGGAAGGAAGGCGTCATGCATGATTCAGGCATAATACGACTCTGTCTTTCCTGGAGAGGTTGGGGAAGGATGGTTTTCAATACCTAAACCCAAACTAAAAGACCTAGTTTCTCTTACCGACCGGGGTAATGTTGAGACCACCAGGCCGGTCTCAGCAGTTTACAGAAGGGCTTGGAAGTATCTTTTTACAGAAGTGTCTTTTCCAGCACTTTGCTGGCACCTTCAATACGTGAGCACTCATAGCCACATCACGGAAGAGCGGGCTCCTGTAAATGGCCACCTACTGGGCTTCCCTACCGCCAGTTTTGGTGGGCCCTTGTTAGCAGTAGCCACTGGAGATGACACCAGAGTGAACAGATGTGGGAAAGGATGTTTCATGTGACTAAGAAGGTTAGTCTCTGTGACTGGAGCAGACAGCTCCAGGGACAACCTCTGTGACAATACTGAAGGTGAGGGGGGGAGTTTGGTCAGGTGTTGCTCTCGGGAAACCTGGGGGGAGCTCAACACTGCTGACCATTTTATGATGCTCCTTGTAATCCTGCATTTATCCCAGCAGGAAGCTTGAGAGATGTTTGTTAGGCAGGTAGACAAATGTCAGGAAGCATTTTCTAGGTTCGTGCTTCTACCTGCCAGGTAGCTTGTTTTCCGGCAAGCTTTTATTTTATTGCTCAAAAAGAAAAGTTGCATTAACTACTCTTGGGTATCAGATTTTTATTTTTAAATTTGATAGGTTTTTCAAATTAATGCTTTGAAATTAGAATTAAACATGAACTATATCATCAAACTCAATAGCAAAGGCAGTTTTAATACTTTTACTAAATTGCTGTGCATTCATTCATTCATTCATTCACTTCACAAACATTTGCTAAAACACACACAGTGCTCCAGGCCAAGCGCTAGGAAGTCAAGATTCCATGTTTTTATTTGACGAACATTTACCAAGCTCCTTGTTCTTGTCACTGGGAGACAATGCAGACAAGAGAGAAAACGTCACTGCTCACATGGAGGTTAATTAAACGAAAAGAGAAGTCAGTCAGCAAAAAAGCAAATAAGAAAAATGTCATGTAGTTGTGAGTTCCATGCAGAAAATGCATAGAGGGGAATGTGATAGGGAGTAAGTAGGTGGCTACTTTAGATTTGGGCATCAGAGGAGGTGATGTTTGCTGATCCTTGAACGCTGAGAAGGAATCAGCCATGGGAAGGAAGGGGCAGTACATCCGGGCAGAGAACATAAGAGCAAAGACCTTATGGTTGGCAGAAACCTGACCAATCGCAAGGGCAGAGAGAAGAAGACCTTAATGAAGGTGGCATGACGTGAAGTTGACATAACACGATAGGGGGCAGATTTTGCAGGACTTTGGAAATGAGATGAAAGGGTTTAGATTGGATTGTGATTGTGAACTGTGACTATCCTGCAGAGAAGCATTTAGGTAGCAGGTATAGAAGCAGGACGTTATGGGATTAACCCAAGTGAGCGCTGAGAAGGGCTGGCCTTGGATGATAGCGGTGAAGATGGAGGGCAATAGAGGCATTCAGGAAATAAATTAGGAGGTAGCGTTGATTGGATTTGTTGGTATGATTCTATGTGTGTGAGTGTGTTGGGGGAGGTAGGGTGGAGAGTCAGGCAGATGGTGGGGGAGACTTGGAGGAGGGGGACAGTTGTGAGAGCCTGGGTGAGGGAGATCGAAGAAGGCTTGCTTGGAACTACAATTTGAATCTGGAGTGATAAGCAGAGGAAACATCCCATTTCCTCAAGACTGGGACCTTCTGCCTTCTCTAGGGGTGGCTGCTTAGCAAAGAAAAGAGTCAAACTTTCCTAGAGCAACCTCACTACATATCCCTTTGCCCTATTGCCATGGCCTACTAAGAGATAAAGATGATTTTTTTTTTTTAGAATATTCAGGAAGGAAAGGGAACAACCGTGTGCGAGATCGTAGAAGCTGCTTGATGGCCCAGGTTTCAGGCTGCAGAAGTGGGGTGCAGCCGATTCTTTCCTACATTACAGAGTCAATTGAAAACAGCATCAGTCTCTTTCCCATGAGTGCCAGACAACAGGTAGCAATGCCTTTCCTTTTAATCTTTCAGCATTAATATCTTGTGAGCCTTGCTTCGCTCACATTTGGAAAATGATTGATAGGATTCATTGCGTAGGGTTTGGCATCTGAATCCAGTTTGAGATCTGGCTCCGCCACTTACTAGCTTTGTGTGTGCGTAACCTTCCTAACCTGTAAAATAGGGGTGATGGTAACCACCCTGTAGAGCTGTGAGTAGAGTGAGTGACCTAGTCACTGTCGAGCTCTGAGCATAGTGTCTGCCTCACTGTGATTAGGATGTGCTGCTTTAATACAGGGCTCTTGGAACGGCATTACATCATTATCTCACAGTCTGGAGGCCAGAAGTCTGACCTGGATTGCACTAGTCTAACCTCAAGGTGTTAGAAGGGCTGCATTCCTTGAGGTTCTTAGGGGATCCTGATTTCCAGCTTCTAGAAGATGCTGCATCTTCAAAATCAGCCATTGCACTAGAGTGACCACCAACCTAGACAGTGGGGAAGGTTGGGGAGTATACCTGATGGGAAGCCACCTAAACCCAGAGTGGAAATGTCAGAATCTCTGTCCTGTTTGGGAGATTTAATAGTAAAGGATGACAAGGGTGAATTGGGTGGACATCAGACTTTGGCAGATCTGAAGCATTTGGACAGTTTCTTCCGGGCAAAAGAGCACCCCCATCAAGATTTTAAACAGGTTGATGGCGTGGTCTAGTTGACTTCAGAAGATTAGTCCGACCAATGGGCAGGGCTATTTGGAGATAGGTGAGACTGAGAATTTTTTTTTTTAATAAATATTTTATTTTTGTTATTCATATATTTTACATTATTGTGTGTTCCCCATAGGTTACCCACCACCTGTTCACCCGTGGAGCCATCACCATAGTCCTCCGTGCTCCCCTCTTCCCCTCTCTTGAGCCGTTACCCTCCCCTCCTTCCCTGCTGAATGTGTCATTCTTCTTTGGCTCCCCTATATTCCTGTTATAAGTGAAACTATTCGATAATTTTCTCTTTCTTTCTGGCTTATTTCACTGATCATGATCTCTTCTAGATCCATCCATGTTGCTGTGAATTGCATGTGTTTGTCTTTTTTGAATGCTGAATAGTATTCCATTGTGTATATGTACCATATCTTCTTGATCCGACACTGGGAATCTTGATAGAAGGTTGGCATGAGGTCAAGGGTTAGTAGCGGGGATGGAGGAAGTGGACATGAAAGAACTGAGCCTTAAGAGCTTAGGTGACTGGAGTAGAGGAGTCGGAGAGGAGAATGGTTAAAGAAAGCGCTGTCTCAGATGACAGGTGTTAATAGGAGGGGCAGGACAGAAAAGTTCGTGTTAGGCAGTGATGGAGTGAGCGTTACTTGTAAAGATTTCATGGTAATTTGTATCATGTCAGCAAACCTGTTTTTATCCAGTAATATTTAGTAAGTTTGCAACAGAAAAGAAACTTGGCATGCTGACGGCATGAGGCAGTTCTCTTTCAAATGAGATAAAACTCTAATGCTTTAATACTTACTGAGCCACTCTAAGATCTTCCAACTGTCATCTGTGGTGTAAGCATTCACTTAGGGCAGGGAGGGTGTTTTTTTTTTTTCCTCTCAAGAAGTACCTAGATGAAACGGAATTCTATACTAATCAAAGGAAGACTAAAATTCTAATCCTTCTCTTGTCTTGAAAGGGAGAGAGGTGTAAAACCGCAGGGCAACTTCTCAGCTGTCTGAACCACCTGAGGTCAGCATGCAGGGCTGAGGGGAGGGGTGGGAATAACTAATGGTGCCTCTTCTGAGCCTGTGACCACGGAGCTGCTCCAGGAAGATGCAGATGAATGCTGTCAGATCCTTCTGAAGCAACCTGGGAGGAGCCACAGCATGAACACGAATGTGCCGTCCTGGAAAGATGCCCCTGGCCCCACGTCTGTTGGGGTGGGTGGAGGAGTCAGAAGTCACGAGAATTCCCAGAGGGTGTTTTGGTAATTGAGCACTTCTGCCAAGCCACCAATATGGCCCCACTGATAATGCCCATTAATGCTCGTTAATATCCTATCCATGAACCCACAGACCCTTTCTGTCTCCCATTAGTGCTCACATTGTGGATGGCATAGAACCATAGCTAGAAATGAAGACCCGCCCACATATTGTCCTGACTCCCCCCAGTGCCACGGGGACAGAGCCTGTGTTTCCCTGAGAGCTGTCCCCGCTGGAAGCAACATGGACGTGTTGTCACTTGCAGTTGGTGACAGGTCTGTTGGGGTGCCCCATGCCGAAAGAGGCTGTGATGGGTTACTGCTGACTCCTGCTGATATAGCCATATTGAGCAGCTGCTCACAGACTGGAGAAAAAAAATCCTCCTAAGTCATCCCATGAATGACTCACTCTCTCATATGGAGTTTGCTCAAACTGGGAGTGGCCCCGGTTTGTTCCTGTCCTCTGACGCAATGAGAAGAATCCTGGTTGGAACAATAGATGATCTGGCCCCTCTCCCTTTAGAACTATCTTATCTCATGTGCAGTTAATCAGTCTCTGGCCATGGGTTGGCTAATCCAGCGTTCCCTTACGCTTCTACTTCCCCTTTGTTCTATCTGCAAGAGCACTATCCTTATGGAGTCCACCTTTGGAAAGCCCTGTTTGGAAAGGTGTTCCCCCAGAGGGGCTTAGAGAGAGCTATGCTGTGGCTGGCAAGGAGCTGAATTGTTCTGTCACTATACCCTAGACAATGATACTTAGAATGGTTGGTTTTAGCTATTGACCTGAATCTGGGAGTAGAGCGGGGGTGATAATTGCGTTTCCTGGAGAGAGTTAATAAGTCCTGCTCGAGCTGCGTGTGGGGTTGTCCCCCTTACACTCCATCCCCTCAGTCCAGAAGGCAGCCTCATGCCTTGATTCTCTTACCCTAATTATCCACAGAGTCTAACAAAATATCAGAAGTATGTAGCAGCTTAATAAGAAATAAATGCAATTACAATAGCGCAAGAATGATTTCAATCTCATGGCCATGCCCCAAGCCTCTCTGGGCTTTATTGAGCAGACCGAATTTTGTTCAGCAGCCAAAAAGACTGCTTGCAATTTACCAAATCCAAGGCACTTCTTTCCCCCTGAAGTTATTTATAATTTTTCTTCTTTTATTAGAAAAGTTTTTATGAAGCGGAGTTTTATCAGGGTTTTTTTGTAAAGAATTTTATAAAGGTAATTATTACTGAAATTAAGATGAGTAATTATGACCCATAATCAACTTAGAAAAATGGTTTGCTTTCACCAGGAAGCTGCAATTACTGCTATCTTTCTTGTGTAGTCTTCAGGCTTGTAATTAATTGGTCTTTGGTGGAAGGAAGCAGCAACTTTGTTGAAAATGGTTCCCCGGATTGATTATAATTTCATCTCAAGACAGAATCTTGAAGGATATGTTTGTATGATTACCTGACTCAGAAGTCAGACATCCACTTCGGTGATTAATATCACTATGTGAGTGGTGAGCAAAAAATATAACCCATCTGAACAATTTCAGATAACAACTACATTTTTTTTAATTTTTAAAAACCTTTCCTCTATCATTGTTCAACAAACTTCTAACTTAGTCCAAAAATTAAAAACTATACTTTTTGCTTCTGAAAATTGCTTAGTAAGTGAAATTCAGGAATGACCTTGTGGCCTGTGAGAATCAGCCTGTTCTTTCAATTATCTAGTGAGATACCCAGCTTGGAGCAAGCCTACCGCTAACTTTAGTGGTGCCTAGATGGCCGATGGAATTTCTCAGGTCTGTATAAAGTCTGAGTGATCTGTGGTAGATTGTAAAAATGACCATGAATTCCAGCAGTGTCTATATCCACACACTTGGTAAGTCCTTTCATCAAGAAGTGGAGACATTCTCAAGATGTGGCTTACGTACACAATGGAATACTTCTTAGCTATAAAAAGTGGAAGTCCTGCTATTTGTGCCAATATGGATGGTCTTAGAGGCTATTATGTTTGGTGAAGTGAGCCAGATGGAGAAAGACAAAAACTGGATGATTTCACTCATAGGTGGTATAGATAGAAACCAAACTAACAAATGAACTAAATAAAACAAAAATAGACTTTTAGACTATAAGACCAAATTAGTGGTTACTAGAAGGGAAGGGAGAAGATGGATAAATGAATCAAAAATGGACTTGTAGTGGTAAACTTAATGGAGTATTTGAAGGTGTTGATTTATAAGGGTGTACTCCTGAAACCTATAGAATTTTATAATGCAATATAATAAAAAAAAAAGTAATTTCTGGGCCTCCCTTGTAGCTCAAGGGGTCAAGTTTCAACACTGTGAAACTATTGGTAGCCACTGCAGCATCAATTCAATCCCTGGCCAGGGAACAAACCCACATGGTGCAGCAGACCTCTCCTGTCTCCCCGCTGTTCTCCTCAGCAGTGTATTTCAATCTACCTGTTCTGCTCTCCACTCTGTCTCTGGTGAATCCTCTCCCTGTCCCCCGCCCCCACCACCCCATGGCCTTCACTCCAGCTCTTGGGTGCATAAATAAAATACATCCTTTTTAATAAAAGTACTTTCCATAAAAGTATTCTCCTACAAGACTGAAGACAGAGGGGCACAGAAGGAGAAAGAGAGTAAAGACATAATCTCCACATAAAATATCCAGGGGGTTAAAACCAGCAGATTGTTTGTGGTGAAGGTTGGAATCTTCATACTCTGAACAGGTTGGCTGAAAGCCAGTCAACCTCTAACATTAATAATGAGGAAAGCAACAAGCAAAGGGAAGCCCTCGACTGCTTAGTCTGCACCTTTCTTCCAGTCAACAACACTTGATACAATTAGCATGTTACTTCTTTATTCTGCCATTATGTCATTTAGGCAACTAAATGCTGACTTGAGCCAGCACTACTGGGCAATGAAATAAACCCAACATGCATGGTGTCAGTACGTAGCAATAAAGCAAATACAGTACTTTGTACATAAGTGGGGTCCCTCTCAGGTTCCTTTGCTCAGCCTACCATATCAAAACACATGTATTTTCTTGCAGTTCTGGGTGGAGGCTGGACATCCACTGTCAAGGTCTCAGTAGGTTGTTTCTCTTGAGGGCTCTTGCCTTGCTTGTAGGTGTCAGTCTTCTTTGTGTCCTCATGTGAACTTTTCTCTTGTTCACATCTCTGGTCTCTCTTCTTTTTTTAGGGTCCCGACCCTGTTTGTTTCATTTAATCTTAACACTTTGTTGAAAGGCCCTGTCTCAATACTGGTCACACAGAGTAGGGCCCACTATGGGACCTTATGTCAATTAACTACCTTTCTAAGGACCCTAGGTACAAATACAGTTAGGTTATGAGATGCTGGGGGATTGGATCTTCAACATATGAGCTTTGAGGGAACACAATTAACTCTTAACACTTGTCTTTAAATGCACTTTTATCAGTAAACAAAAGGGACAACCTCAGGACATAGGAATTAACCAGTGATGAATACAGGTCTCAAAACAAGAATTTGTAGAGTGAGCATTCAGCCAAACCATTTTCCTGGTAGCAGGCGGGTGTCTTTATAGTGACCTGTGGGAGGCTATTAAAATGACCCTGTTCCCAAATACCCTCCTCCCCACCCTCAACAAAGTCTGAAATCCCAGTTATTAGAAATTAGTTCTCTTGGATTAAAAAAGGAGCTCTCTGGGAGTTCCCCTTGAAAATTAAATCCCTGTGGGTGTGTGTAGAGCCAGCAAGTGGAGGGGTGTTCAGCACAAATGAACTTGTCAACACCCAGGATCTCAGTTCTGTGTCAGGCCAAAGACTGTGGTGGATTCAGAATGCACATGGATGAACAAAGGAGATGGACCCAGGGAATGTGGTGTCCTTTTAGCGGTAACAGTAGAGCTGGGGATGGGTTGGCTAGAGGAGAAAGGCCCCTGATCTGGTTTCGCTAAGCAGAGAAAGGAGTGAAAGAAACTGATGAATAATTTCACTTAGTTTACAATGTGCTCTAGGGTGGTTCCTGCCCATACTAATTTAAATAAAATAAACAAATGTTTACTGTGGGCCAAGTACTGTGTTAGATGCGCTTGTAATTTTTAATACCATGTGGTGGATGCTACTCTAAATTCTTTCCATATATCATCTCACTTGATTTACAACAAAAGCCTGTCAGCGTTGGTACTATTCGTTTTTCATCTGACTGATGAGAGGACCGAGACAGACATTAATTAACTTAAGGTCACAGAGCTGGGGAGGCAGGGTTGAGGCCCAGCTCTCTAGCTCGGTCCCCACACATTTAACTGTGCTAGTCTACTCTGCAGACACACATTCTCTTGGGAATGACTGATGCACTCTTTGTGGCTGTTTCTTCATTCAGAACTCAAGGTAGGTGCTAGGGTATGAGGGCCAACTTTCCTGGCTAACCTGCAATTGAGGCAAGGTTGTTTTTTTTTTTAAAGATTTTTTTATTTATGCATACAAGAGCTGGGGAGTAGGCCAGAGTGTGGGGGAGGGTGGGAGGATTCACCAGAGACAGAGTAGGGAGCAGAACAGGCTGATCTACTGAAGTACACTGCTGAGGGGAGAAGCAGGCAAGTCAGGAGAGGTCTGCTGTGCCGTGTGGGAAGGTCCCTGGCTGGGGATGGAACTTGCTGCAGTGGCTGCTGATAGTTTCATAGTGCTGAGACTTAACCCATTGCGCCACCAGGGAGGCCCTGAGGCAAGGTTTTAATGCTGAAACTGCTACAGTCTCATCCATCACTCTGCACTGGGTGTAGGATTGTGATAAAAATAAATATAGGCTCTGCCTGTGTACAGCTTACAGTCTAATGGAGCATGGTTGTATGTATCTGAAAGGAAAGACAACATTCTGGGAGTGCAGGTAGTAGGAGATGCAGGTACCTCCAAACCAATGAACTAAATAAAACAAAAACAGACCTTTAGACTTTAAGACCAAATTAATGGTTACTAGAAGGAAAGGGGGAAGATGGGTAATCAATCAAAAATGGACTTTTAGTGGTAAACTTAATGGAGTATTTGCAGATGTACCAAGTGCAGGTAGGAGGCAGGGGAACAGTCGGGGGACATCACCGCCTATGGCACAGTCAAGGGCTCCTCGAGTCTGGTATCTGTATCTATCTGCTGGCCCCAGAAGATGGGTGGAAGTTAATTTTTCCCTTTGAAGTGATTTATACTGTTACTACATTATAAAACAAAAGAAGTATCCAATAATTAAGACTTATGCCACTAATGCCTCATTTATCCCAGGGATGCATTCATCTTACTGTTTAAACCTGATATGTTGTACTTTAAATAATTATTCACAGTGCATGTGTATTTTTTAAATCCTGCTTTTGTTTTTATAATTTACAGATGCAGAGAGCCCCAGGAGCTGTTTTTAAAGAGGATTAAGGTACTGCATCAAGCAGCCTCCATTTCTAATCAGCAAAATCCATTGTAGTCCTGGAATTAGAACAAAATATCATTATGTTTTCCAAGAAGTTTAGGAGAAGATGGAAGTAAAAAAACCCAGAAAGATTAAAAGCATCAGGAATGTAATATGTGAGTAAGAACTCCAAGGGAGAATTTCTCTGCTTTCTGTGATTGGAAATAGTGCTATGGATCTTCCAATGTCCTCATGTAGACCTGCAGGGGAGTGTCACCCCTCTATCAGGATATAGTCTATCAGCTCTTATTCATTTTCAGGACAGTTTTGGTTTGTCATGAGCTACTGAGAAAAATTGAATCAGGAGGCACGTTAATTGCGGGTGAAGCAAGGTGAAGAATTAATAAGGACTCAAGCTGTGCTCATGGGCTTGTCAGCTGCCATAACAAGTTACCAGGGCTAGGTGGCTTAAACAATAAGAAATTATTTCTTACTGTTCTGAAGAAGTCCAAGATCAGGGTGCCAGCAGGGTTGGTGTCTGGTGAGGACTGTCCCTTTGGGATGCAAATGGTCTTAACTCAGTGCATGAAAGTGTGGGAGGGAGAGGAAGCACTTCTCTGGTGTCTCTTATAAAGGCACTAATCCCGTTATGAGGGCCCCACCCTCAAGATCTCATCTGATCTTAATTAACCTCCTAAAGGCCACTTCTTTAGATACCATCACAGTAGGGATTTTGAGCTTCCATGAATGAATTTTGGGGAACAATTCACCCCACGGCTGTTAGTGTTTGGCTTAGTGGCAAGATTGGAAAGAAAAGTCTCAGTGTCAAGTAGGAGAGAAATCATTATAGCTGATCTGGAAAAGATGGTTTAACCCCAAACCAAAGAACCAGCAATGGAGTGAAGATACAGCACCTCCCTCAACTGGAGTGGGCACAGAAGCAGTGAACTGTAGCAGGTAAGAGGCTGGAAATCAGAGCTGGGTAAATTAGTTTGAGCTTTTGTGCTGCTTCTTACCAGTCAGGTTAATGGGAGTCACCAGTGCTCCAGGTTAATGTTAACATTGATAGTATTTAACCTGAAGTGTTCCTGGGTGATTAAATTCTGGATGGAAAGTGCCGAATAAAGAATACAGCCTCCTGCAGGTGGGGAGGGCTGGGTAACCTAGGAGATGAGTCCAACCAACTGTTGGGGATGGACTCAACAGGACACACACGTGTTCAATCTGTTGACAGTGTATGTTTTTTTTTAAAAGACTATTTATGCATGCAAGAACTGGGGTGTAGGCCAGAGGTTGGGGTGGGGTTGACAGGATTCACCAGAGACAGAGTGGGGAGCAGAACAGGCGCATCTACTGAAGTACACTGCTGAGGGGAGCAGTGGGTGAGGCAGGAGAGGTCTGCTGCACATGTGGGAAGCTCCCTGGCCAGGGATCGAACTCATACTCCACAGTGGTGGGGGATAGCTTCAGAGTGCTGTGACTTAACCTATTGTGCCACCAGGGAGACCCTGACATTGTATGTTTTGATCAATATGTTTGATGGAAATCTTGACTCATGCTGATATGTAGTTGAAAAAAGTGATGTTCAGAGCTTTTTAAGGTAATTGCGAATATTTTTCTTTGATGCTATAACAAATCTTGACAAATTATAGTTCCATGCAAGTTACTTGCAATATAGAATATGAAATCATGTTGATGAACTTTTCCTATTCAATTCATTAAAAATGATTGGTCTGTCTTGTATTTTGAATGGATTTTTTGCACATGCATGATTTCACAACATGCATTGGTGATAAAGAAAAAATTGGTTTTTTGATTTCTATAGCTCTTCCCAGTACCTACGTATTTCATGATATAATATACAAATCATATTCTTCAGCAGCACCACTGATTTTATCAGCAGCATCTTTAACAACTGGGAAATGTCCAGATCAGTTTTCTGAAGTTCTGTTTCTTGCCTGAAAGCTCAAATGTCACCATTGATAACAAACAATGCCGCTTGCTTTCTTTGAAGTGACAGGGACCCTATGTTCATTCTGGAGGAAATGTCACCACGCTGGAACATCTATAGTTTATCTCTCAGTTGTTCCAAGTCTAAGCAGTGTTTCATGGAAAAAGCAGCAAGTTCATCTCCCACCTCAAGCATTTACACAAGTACTTTTCCTTGAGACAACATGGCACTCTCTTACGCCATAGAAACGCTTTATGCATGCTTCCTTTTTGTCCTGTAGAATGTTAAAAAGGATGTACTCCTTTTTAAAGTTCCAGAGCCAGGGAGCTTCCCATATGGCACAGCAGACCACTCCTGCTTCACCCACTGCTCCCTTCAGCAGTGTATTTCAGTTGATCCGAATGTTCTGCTCCCCACTCTGTCTCTGGTGAACCCTCTCACCACCCTCGCACCTCTCGCTTACACACCAGCTCTTGTATCCATATATAAGTAAATCTTAAAAAAAATAAAGAATTCAAACTCACAAATAACAAAAGGCAAAAGCAGAAGTGCTAGATGGTATGTGAGTTTACATAAAACCAAAAGAAAACAAAGCACAACTTTTAAAAAAATTTACTTATATATTTTTACATCATTGTTCATTTTTTACAAATTTGATTTCTCCTCTCAAGTGTAATCCCCATAAAATTCCCACCACCAAGGCACCCGTGAACTGTCACCAGAGTCTCTTGTGCTCTTCCCTCCCCTGTTTTAATCCCTTTCCCTCCCCCTTCCCTGCTGAATGTCTCTGACTTATAGTTTTCCTGCCAGTTTCATCTTTTTTTCCCCCATCCCTTGTTTGGTTCCTCTATTTTCTTCCTAAAAGCAAAGCAAACTATTGTCAAATCAATTTATTAAAGAGAGACATAAAAATATTGGCAGGAGGTAGAGAGAGATTATTAGGAAGTATCTCTATAATACTGCTAGAAATGTACTTTTGTTAAAAAACTTTAAGCAACCAATTTGTATAATTTTTGGCTAAGATCTCAGAGCCCATGGTGGATGTGCATTTAACTTCTTTTTCTGGTTGAAGACAAGAGTAGCTCCTGCTTCCTTTTGGTTAATTGGCATTAGGATGACTATTATACTTACATGGTTCTTTTTGAATTGTCTGTATCAGAGTGAAAAAATGCTAAGAATATCCTCAGTGAACTTTCTGGGAGCTTACCATCACCTTTGGCTTGAGTGTTGTCTGGGGTCGAGGCTCACCTCTTCCTGACTCCCCAAGGATATTGCACAGTGAAGAAAAACCTCCTGTTTCTTAATGTTCAGGAATGGATGGTCCTTATGAATTTTAAAAATACCCTTCACTTACACTCTCCTTCTGGAAACTGCAGAACACAAATGACATTCATTTTCTGTCTACTATTGCCTGGTCTTTATGCATAAAACCAAATAGATTTAGGACTGCTTTTGTTTCAGAGTCATTGTATTCCAATCCCAAGATGCATTCATGGCTGTAAGGTTATGTGTGAAAGAAAAGAGGTTGGCCTTTGGAGAGTCCGCTGCCTCTAATGTAGAATTTCTGTGTAACTTCTGTTTTAGTTGGTGCATCTTACATAGTATTTAAGTTCTAGGCAGTCCATCTTCTGCTTTAATTGCCTTTCTTCCTTTTCTATTTGCCAGTCCCTCCCCATGGCACCTTCCTGGCCTCAGCCCCATCTTGTTTTCTTTCTTTTCTTTGAAATAATGGACTGTGTGTAGCTGGGAGACGGAAAGAAGGAATAGTTCAATTCTTCCCCCTTTGCTCAAATTTTATTCACTTCTCACTCTTATTTGCTATATATACATGTATATACACATCTATATTGACGTGTATGTATATACACATGTTCTTGAGCCACTCGCACTGCTTGTCCACACTTAGAATGTTTGCCTCCATGTTGGTTAGTGGCTGTGATGCTTCAAGCAGCACCAGAAAGTCATTGGGCTAGGACGAGGACGAGGAGACTAGGACTAGGATGTTCTCTAGATCCATTTTTACAAGAGCGGAAACCAAGGACCGGATTGGTGTGACTTGTACAAGTTCACAAAGTAAATGGCAAAGCAAAGGGTGCCCTCATGTTAGAAGAGTGGATGCTCGCGGAGCCGGATGTGTGCGCGGGTTGAAGAATAACAGCCGCCACGCCGAATGTGAGAGCAAGCAAGTGTGGATTTATTGAAGCAAGAGGCAAGAATTCCTGATAGCAGGATGGGGTCCAGGGAAGACGCCCCTTACTCCAGCCCCGTCCATGACTATATACTGTCAGACTTCCTGTTGTCCAATGTGCCAGACTATTGATTAGGCACTAGTTGCTGGCGAAGTTTTGTGGTGGTTGTTTTTCTGTTCCTTACTTATCCTATAACTGGATCTTACTCTAGGTGGGGGCCAGCTCAGCACCACTTCAGGAAAACACCTCTGTTTTCCTGGGAGCTGTTTTCTTCCCTCTGTTCCCATATTGTTTAAAATCACTGTCTGGTGTCTCAGCCTTTCCGTTCCCCAAGTTCTCCTGGTCTCAGTTCTGCTCTCAGTGCAGGAGCAAGGAGCTCACATTTATCTGTCTGTTCTCTGTGACAGGGGCTGTCCGGCTGCTGCTTCATTTCTTACCACTGTTTATCATGGCATTTTATCAATGGTGAAATTGAGACTCAAAAGTATGGCAGGCACACTGCAGAGACTGGCTAGCTTGAATTCCAAACCCACGTGTCCTCTCCTGTTTCCTAGCTGGCCTGCTCCCCTCGCCCCCACCACAGCCGAGTTGTAATGTGCCCCATTCATGTATGGCTTCCACTGGTAGGTGGGGTTAAGAATACTAATTAGAGAGTGGCACATATCTGCTCCTTTAAGACTTCAAAATCTTTTCTGTGAAAATACACTTTCTTGGGGACTCATGAGTCTTGGAGACTCATGCATGCCCTGTACCTTCATTAAAAACATCCCTTCAGTACCACCACACTTAACTGGGTGCCTCTATAGAAGAAAAAAATGTTAAATATAAAATTTGTGATCAGTATTTTAATCAAGTCAGAAACCTTCTTGGGCGCTCAACTGGGAGTTAAAAATCTGCATTTAAATTGTGCTTCTAAAATCGAAATCCCAAGGACCCAAGAGGCCCTTCCCCCAAGGAAACAGTATACAGAGAGCATGAACTTTTTGCTTATCTTTGATTCTGCCAGCTCTCAGAAACTTCAAGAAAGAGCTGGAAGGAGGAACAGCTTTAGGAAATAATAAGAAAATGCTCAGGGATTTGGTATAGAACTTCATTTAATAAGATTTTTCCCAGTTATTCATAAGGGCCAGATCGACATGATTGGACATGAATTATGGTGTGGGGTTGCTAATAGGCAATTTATTTAACAGCTGTAGGAAGGGTGATTGCGTTCTGTCAATAGTCACACATGCTTGTTTTTCGGTGACGCAGGACAGCTGGTGGAGAAGGCGAGGGGCCCTTAAGTAATGTGCACCTGGGCTTCCTAGTCTCGCTTTGCAGAGTAAGGCGCAGGCTGCCAAGGTTATCCTCCTCAACTGAGGGAAATCTCAGTTGAGAGAGAACCTTGGTTGTGAAGAAAAATTGTTCCTCTATGTGAATGTCTAAGAGAAAGTATTACTTTTCACCTTATAAACTTTCCCCCAAGGTTTCAGCTTAATCTCAAGCTCTTCTACTTGCCTACAACTTACACCTTATGAGCAGACTGGTTTCCTGAAAACCAGTTCTGGAGACACGAAGAGCCTGCACGCGTGGTTATAGTCAGTGATGTCCCTGCTGCTTGGTGTTCAAATCATTACGTCCACATCTGGACCTCAGCTTCCTTTCATTCCTTGCTGCCTCCTCTAGGTAACTGATGCTTGCCCAAACCAAACACTTCTTTTCTTTTCTAAATTGAATTATTTTTTATTAAAGGAGGATATATCAGTTTACAACTGTATTTATTTTAAGGGTTCTGCTTCACACCTCTTCAAATGTGTTATCACACCATGCCTCCCACAAAAGCACCAGTAATTCTCCACCATAGTCCATTGGGTCCTTCCTCCCACTTGCTCCTCATTGCTCCCACCCCTTCTAGTAACCTCAATTCTGCAGTCAGGTTTCAAGGCTTTGTTTTGTCTATTCCTTTGCTTTGTTTCTTTATAGTCTGTGCTTGAGTGGAATTGTCCAGTATTTGTCCTTCTCTTTCTGATTAATTTTGCTTAGCAAAAGCCCTCCAATTCCATCCACATTGTCCAAATTGTGAAATTTCATCTTTTTTATAGCTGAGTATTATTCCATCATGTGTGTGTATATAGATAGATAGATAGATAGATAGATAGATAGATAGATAGATCTTAATCCACTCATCTGTTGTTGGGCACTTAAGTTGCTTCCATAGCTTGACTGTTGTAAATAGTGCTGCAGTGAACACAGGACTGCATATATCCCGTGAATTAGTGTTTTTGCATTTTGGGTAGATACCTAGGTATGGGATTGCTGGACCATTTAATAGAGCTATTATTAATCTTTGCAGAATCCCCCACACTGTCTTTAATTAAAAACTGGACTAATCTACAGGCCCACCAAGCAGTGTATGAGGATTCCTTTTCCTCCACGTGCTCGCCAAAACTTACTGTGATCTTTGGGTGTTGGCCATTCTCACAGTGTGCCGTGGTGTCTCAGTATAGATTTAACTCTAATTTCCCTGATGATAGTGATGATGGACATTTTTTCATGTGCCTTGGTCATCTGTATGTTTTTCTTTGGAATAATGTCTATTTAGCTTCCTGCTCATTTTTTGGTTGTTTTCTTGTTTCCAAAAACTCTTTTCAAGTATATACCTTATACTCTTTGACTTCTGCCATTGCATATGCAGGTTTCTCTCCCCT
>PVIJ01009001.1:0-69807 GCA_004024925.1 Scalopus aquaticus | reverse complement strand
TAAAAAAAAAAAAAAAAAGAAATACCACAGCAATAAGATTTTTGCAAGTCAAGGGCAACCCCAGACAAGCAAAAGGAATTTATTTCAATCATATCAATATCAATACTTTCCATACATATAACAAATATCTCCCACTCTTATTTTGGGAACTCATTAAAAAATTTGGGGGGCTCCCTAGTGGCACAGCAGACCTCTCGTGCCTCCCCCTCTGCTCCCCTCAGCAGTGTATTTCAGCGGATCCACCTGTTCTGCCCCCCATTCTGTCTCTGGTAAACCCTTTCACTGCCGCATACCTCTGGCCTGCACCCCAGCTTGTATGCAAAAATAAATCTTAAAAAAAATTTTGGTTTTGATTCACTTCAGAATAGCTGATTTTTTTTTAATCTCTATGTGAATGAAAGGTGTGGGAAATTACATCTAATAAGAGAAAATTGGACTAGAAAATGATGAACCATCTTGGTCTTCACCTCTTCACCCCTTTCACTACTCTTGTTAATCCCTTCACATCTAAATTAATGCTAATTAAATTTGCTTGGTGGGACTCAAATTAGGGCACAGGATAGACTGGAGCAGAACCCAGCCAGAAGAGCTGTATATGGCCTCTTGAAAAGAATAGAATCAGCCTTATGATCCGTCCAGTTGTTCTCCCTGGCCAAGAGCCATTTACAAAGCATTGTTCCCCTTGGACACTCTCATTTATGGAGACCTCACTTCATCTCACATCAAACAGATCAAATGTACCTACAACCCACATTCGATATACTTAGAAAGAGATTTGAGTTGCTTGACTACTGGGCAAAATGTTATGTATGGTCCATTTCATTAAATTACTTTACTAATCTCAATATTGTAGGTTTCTTTTGGGTAACATGGAGCTGCTCTCCCTGCTCACCACCATCCATCAATATTTTTATAAGCCCTCAAGGAGCCTTTCCTATTGCACATACAGTGAATGAAGCATCCTTTTTCAAGTTCCTTACATGCAGTGATTCTGGAGCTCCCACATCCTAGGATTTTAAAACTTTCTCATTCTCAAACCCACTGTACCTTCAAACCTCCATCAAACACATGCATGTAGTAGATTCCCTACCTTATTTCCTGAGCTACTACCCAGGCTCAGGAGTGAGAATAAGCTCTGCCCCACTAAGGCAGATAGAATATGTAGTCTTAAAATCCAACCTTGCAGCTACTGCAGATTCTCAGGCTGGTCTCCACACCCAAGGTCACAAAAAATAGACAGATGTGTTCTATATTATATTACCAATGTATCTTCTCCAGATGGTTGATTGTCTTTATATATTCTTTATTTAATAGATCAGGTTACAGAAAGTTTTGCATTTTTATGTAATAAAACCCATCAATTTTTTTTTGTTTTTTTTCCTTTACTTGTACACTTTAAAAAAGTAGTTCTTAGCCACTCACTACTAACCTTAGATATTTATTTGCTTATGGTTCTTTCTAGTTTATGTGTGGGCTTCATTAATTTTAAGTAATGTAATGATGAATGTATTTGAGTTTTTTGCATATAGAACATAATGCAGAGCAAATATCTTTTGATCGATTTTTAAACTGTGAAATATATTTCTAGTAAAGAAGAAAGTATAAAATACATTATGTTTGTTCAAATTATTCATGTGATCTATGAAGTTTCTTTTTTTTAACTATTGATGGTTTTTTTTTTTAAAGATTTATTTATTTATACATACAGCTAGGGTACAGGCCAGAGGTGCGGAGTGGTGAGAGGCTTCACCAGAGACAGAGTGGGGAGCAGAACAGGCAGATCAGAAATACACTGCTGAGGGGAGCAGCGGACAAGGCAGGAGAGGTCTGCCGCACCATGTGGGATTCTCCCTGGCTGGGCTTCGAACTCGCATAGCTTCTGCCGACAGCTCCACAGCCCAGCGCTTAACCGCTGCGCCACCAGGGAGGCCCTGAGGCCCTAACTATTGATGTTTTATGGTGACATATCAAATGGGATTTTTTAGAATTTTTGGCAACATTATAGTTAACTTTTGTTTTCTTAGTAGCATTCTAAAGCACATTCAATTTATTAAAAGCTAAAGGTCACAGACTACGTAACCAGAAGAACTGACTTTTTGAAAATTGATCTGAACAACCTATTGTTTTCCCAATTTTCATTTGTTTATTATTTCAATATTCATTCAATTGACATGAATTGAATGAATCATACTACATTTAGAGGTGGGGAATGGTGGGCTATTTTATGATTATTGGTGGGGTGTACATTGGGCCACTCATTTTAGGAAAGAATTTTATATTCTCTGGCATATTTGAGCATTTCTATACCCTACAAATCAGTAATTCCATTTTTGGTTATATAACCAAGGCAAAATTTACCTCATGTACTTGCACAAGAGTTTCACAGGAGCACTTTTTTTTTAATAGTAAAAAAAAAACAGAAACAATTCGAAAGCCCATGACTGGAGAATGAATAAATACATTATTGTGTCTCCAGACAGCAGAATATTACACAGCGGTGAAAAATTAATAGAATAGAGCTAAATGCAACAACATGTGGATGGGATCTTTTTAGCTGTTCTTGAGTCAAAAAAGCAAGTCTCAGAAGATGACATATTGTATAATACCCTTTCCAAGAGTTTCAAAAACAAGTAAAACTAAACAATACGTTATTTAGCTAAGCATACAAATTTAACACTTCTGAAAAAAGGCAACCAGACAACGCGAAATGCAGAATAGTGATTACCTCTGAGATGGAAGGATGAAATAAGGGAGGAGCCCATAGAAGATAGGAGTTTTTGGTAATGATTTTGGTCTTGGCTGGATCACAGGCAGTTATCATTTTACTAAAAGTAAACAATTAAGAGAAAAATAATTAAAGAGTCAGTCACAGAACAATAATGACAAGAAACCATGAGATTTGGATGATGATTGATTCATTTATGTGCCCATGAGTTTCTATCTTTCCCTCCTTCCAGTGCCAGTAGAGAATCTCAGAAATACTCAGACAGAAAAATGAAGTTAAAGTTCCTTTGCAAGAAACAGAAATTAGGCTAACTCCCCAAAACACTTTGGCAGTATTTAGTTCCACAATTATAAATAAAATTCATATTTGCTTATACTTTGACAATTTGGTTCTAGTTTTCTGATCTGTTGAGATCAGAGGATGGTCATCAGATTCTAGATGACCTGGAGCCAGAACCTGTCACCCGTGACCTCACATTATCTAGTGTCTTCTAACTTCACTCCACCCCATGAAAGTAGAATTCAAAACCAGGAACGTTCTGAAGAGTTGGAGCCTTGTAAAAGTGTCACAGGACATTATATGCAGACAGACCCATGCCAAACTTCTAGAAGTCAAGGGCTCTGGGTAAACATGAGGAAAAGCAGGAATAAGAATGTTGTGCCCAAGCCAGACAAAGCAAAGAACCCCAGAGAAGGCGCTTTTCTTTTGGATGAGGGTGACCCAATCATTCGTCCTCCTAGATATGAAATATATCAATATAACGAGTACCAGTATGTGTGTGGCACTGCACTGGACCCTGAGCCATCAGCAGTGAGCAAATCAGAGCCTCTCCCTGCAGGGAATTTGCAACAAGTAAGGTAGGTCTGTAACTGCTGAGGCCCCAACCTTGCTTCTGACCTTGGGAAAGTAACTTAACTTCCGTGGGCCTTGATTTCTTCCAGGGTCTGTTTCACCATCTCGCTGTGACTGCAGGACCCTGTGCTTGGTTTACTGTTGCGTTGTTCTTGACATTGCTCATAATTGTCGTTTTCATTTTCATTGCAGATGAGTCCCAAAAATTATGGGGCTGGTCTTGGTTTCCTGTGAAACAAAGTTCAAATATATACTTTCCTAGAAAAAGAGGGCTGGGAGGTTGCAGGAGGGGGGAAATGGGAGATGATGTCTAAGGGGGTATAGAGTTTTGGTTTGCAAGGTGGAAAGTTTCCATAGTTCTGTGGCCCGGCAGTGAGAATATACTTAAAATTACTGAACTGTATACTTAAAAATGATGAGGTGGTAAGTTTGAGACTACGTGTATAAAAAAAGGATACTTCCCTCCCCCCAAATATATATTACCTTTCTCATAAGACTGTTAAAACAATTCCATGATGACGCCTGGCACGGCAGCACCTCCTAAGTGCTGTTGGGGAGCAAATTCAAATGGATAAACAAAGACAGTGACAAGATGAGCCACGCCCTTTCACCGAGTACTTGCGATGCAATCCTCTTTTAATTCTCTAAAGAACCCGGTGAAGAGGTTCCATTATTCTCATTTTTATAAATGAAGGGATGAGTTTCAGAGAGGTCAGGCTAAGAGCTTGATGTCACACAGGAGCCAGGACTTAAAACAGAGCGTGTGTCTGAACGAGAAGGGCAGTTTCTTTTCTTTTTTTTGGGGGGGGGATTTTTTAAAAATCAAATATTATTGATTTACTATTCACTTACTATAATAAGGGCAGTTTCAGAGTCACTGACTTTTTTATCCATCTCATCCCATGGAGGGGCCTAGGGAAGGCATGTGCCTTTTTCTGGTACAATGAGCAAAGCTGGTCCAGGGCCGGCAGACGGCCCCACGGCTTTCCTCCCTCTGGCTCCCTTTATCGTGTTATTGTAGTTCGTGGTGTGTGTGTGTGTGTGTGTGTGTGTGTGTGTGTGTGTGTGTGTGTGTGTGTATTATCTCGTCTGCTTTTAGATTAAGTTTTCAGCTCTGTCGTCATCCACACCAGCTATGTCTTCACTAATGCACCTGGCAGGTGTAGGTAATTATTTGTGGAGTCCCAAAATGACTCTTGATAATTGGTTCTGTCTGGCTTCTCCAGCAGTCACAAGCTTGGCATATTAAAGCAGGGCAGTGGCCGCGAATCTCCCTCGGGGGAAGTGCAAATGGGGCCGCCCTCGCCCAGGCTCTGTGCATGCCCCTCCCCATCTAGGCATCCGGATGCCTGACAGACCTGGCTGCTGAACAGGTCCCATCTCGTTTATCCTTAGGACCCGTAGGTAGGGCTGATTCTTCTTCCTGCTTTACACCGGAGGAAAGCAGGCTCAGAGAGGGACGCCCAAGGTCACACACCCAGCGGTGAGTCCACGGTCACCAGCTCCTAGGGATGGAGCCGGGAGTCCAGCCCTTACTCCCCCGTTCCTGGTGGAGTGGATGTCTGCTCCGCCCCGCCCGCCCGCCCGCCCGCCCATCTCGGAAGGTGTGCTGGCGCTGATCCAGGGACACGGTAGAGCAGACACACTCCACCCCCGAGTAGACACTTATTGAGTGACAGTGGGGTCCTGGGTTGGGTCCTGGGTTGGCTCCTGGCCACCTGGGAGACTGCTGGAGAGCCACAGCCACGGCTTTTGCTGTCCTGGAGTGTGATTCTAGTGTGGGAGAGACACAATAGGCAGCCAGAGGAGTAAAGAGAAGATAACTGGAGAACGCGATCAAGTGCCGGGAAGAAAGTGCCGGGAAGAAACTAAAACAGGTATCAAGGTAGAGAGTGATGGGGTGGTGGGGCAGGGTGACCTAACTAGGTGATCAGGGAAGGCCTCTGTGAGGAGGTGACACCTGAGTGACAAAAGAGAGGCAGCCTTGGGAGGTTCCAGGGGGAAAGCGGCAAGGGTCCCCCCACAGGTGGTGGACAAGACTGCAGGGTGGCGAAGGGAGGGGGTCAGGGCTTAAGGAAAGAAATGAGCAGCGGCCACATCAGGTCGGACCATAAAAGCCACTTCAACCCATTCTCATTGAAGAGAGGATCCCACGAATGTCTTCGAGTGGGTGAGAACTGGGGTCCATCCTACGCTAGTGCTCAGGGAAGTCAGGTCTAGCTGCTCCCACGGGCCCCCAAGGCCTTCACGTTACAGTGACATACAATTACCTTCAAAAGCATCCTGGGAGGGTCCAGCGACTTGAAGGGGCCCGGGGTAGCATGGCGTTGTCAGGTGTGGCTGATTTAAAAGTCAGAGGTAGGGTGACACATGCACCTTGGCTCACAGCGTCTTTCTCAGTGGTCACGTGAGCGGGGTTCTGGCTTCAGGCAGAGGGGGAAGGTGATCCTGGGGCAGCTGTCTCTTCCTGCAGCTCCTGGAGCCTGTTCCACCTGTCATGCAGGTCGGTGGCACAGATCTGTCGGGAGTGGGTCATAGGTAACCTTAATAATCTAGTTAAGTGCCCCAACGCTGGAACCCCATAGCCTGGATTCAAGTCCCAGCTCTGCCACCCACTACTTGAGGGGCAGAAAGCAAGTCACACCAGCTCATTGTGCCCCAGTTTCCTCACTTTCAAGTGGAGCTGATAATAATAGCAGCTTACTCATAGGCTGTTGCGGGGAAGAAAGCAGAGCCGCATAAATATCGGCCATCCGCCCTGTGCTCTTTCATTGCCTTTCAGCACCACCGTGCAAGGGAGATATCCTTCTCATTCCGATTTACAAATGAGAATGGAGGTGAGGTGACCTTTCCAAGGTCATGCTGAAAGTGTTTTATTTGCCAAAACAAAAAGACATAAAACACACTCCATGCCAACGTGTTCACATATTCTAGGGTCCAGTGGGCCTTGCTGGCCCATGGTTCGGAAGACAGGAGGCAATGAGAGCTTTCTGGCAGGGCTTTGAGTGGGGGCGTGGAGGTTAGAGATAGAGGCAAAATTCCGCCCCCAGTCACAGGTGGAACCCGAGCAGATCCCAGCTTTAAACTCTGGACCTAACATGTAAAAAGGACTACTTGAAGCCACTGGGGAGTGACCCCCAAAAGGCAGGTGGAAAAGGGTAGTCATCCCAGGAAGAAAGGGAGGGTGAGCAAAATTCTGCCCCCCAAGAACCAGAGGGCAGAGTGTGTTCAAACACATCTCAGAAAACTGAGGGGGGATTCTCGGAAAGGAGAACTGCAGAGATGGGGAACCCCAAATTCTACATGAACTCTGTCCAAATCTCTAGCTGAACACTGGGTACGGGGCAACCCCAAAACAACACACCCAAGTGAGCTTCCAGCTGCCACTCACCACAGGGGAGGTGGTCTGAGGTCCACATTCAGCCAAGCTGTCTACTTAAAAATAATAAAGAAGGGCTGGGACAGCCTGCTCTGCACTGATCGGGAGAGTATTAAAAATATATATTTCTCTGGAAGTCTTTTCACTTTTGTGGAGAACAGTCCATTTGATAGTGTATTTCCCTTTGTTTTTATTTTGAAATATATATGTATAAACATATATGCTCCATTTCAGGAACTATGTAGAGTCCACTCTAGGTCTATTTCCAGTTATAACCTCTCTCCAAGAGCGCCGAACATCTTGATTTTGTAATAATAATTCCCTTGCTCTTGTTTAAAGATTGGCTGTGTATGTATGCACCCTTAAACATAGTTAGGGTTGAACTGTGCTTGAACATTGTTGAATGGATGAAGTCAGGTGGAATGTATTTCTGAAAAACGTGGTGATGGTGGTAAAATACACATAACATCAACTTTTCCTTTTACCCATTTCGAGTATGCTGTGGAATTATGTGGTGCAACCATCCATGATCACCACTCATTTCCAGAGCCTTTCAACTTGCAAATCTGAAACTCTGTACCCATTCAACAATCACTTTTTGTTACCTTGAACTATTCTTTTGCTTCTTTCTTCTTTTGTTCAATAGATGTTTGTAAGCTCTCTCTATGGTATCATTATATAATGGTGTAGCTCATTAATTTTCATGGTTATGAAGTGGCGCTTCTTGAAATCAGAGCATCCAAAGGTCAAAACTGCTTTCCCAGTACCAAGTATTCCTCCACAGTGTATCATACTGAGAAGTTCTTTGCCTTTTTTAGCTTCATTTTTTCATGAGTGTACTGTGGGGCTTTCCAGAAACTACATGATGTAGGCTGTTGAAGCAGATGGAATGCAGGAGCAGACACGAGAATGCAGTTGTCTGCTATTAAGTTAGATGTGAAACAGATTCGTAAAAAAAATAAAGGGATGCCCCCATTCTTGCTAGCTTTTCTCAGAAAATAGGTTATTTTTCATGATCTTATGTTACACAGTATTTAAAATTGAATCAATGGATAAATATCCTTAAAGCCTCTCAGTTTAAATTTCCAAGAGATAAATATGTATAGTTATAACTCAATGTAAAACAATAGAAATCCCAAGATCAAAAAGGTTGAGAATCACTGTCATATAATATTTATTGCCTGAATATACTGTAATTTATTTATACATTCCACTATGGAAGGACACAGTGAATCTTTCCAGCAGCTTTATGAAGAGAGCTCCTGTGAATATTTTGGGATTTATCTCCTGTTTTACACGTGCGGGAGGAGACGGAATTTCAGATATTCAACTTTAATAATAATGTTATATTGTTATTGTAGCTGTAATAATAATGACTGCCTATGGCTCTACGTTTGTACCAACACTCAAAGTTATAATACTTTATATTTTTTGGACAGTATTGTGGATATATGATAGAGACTTTCCACTGTGTATAATTTTGCATATTTTTAATTTTGTCCCATGTGCATTTCAGTTATAGAAACCATCCTATATATTTTTAAAAAGCAAATTTGTTTTCATAAAACCATTTAAAAATAACTTGCCATACAAATATGTTGAAAGTGCTTACATAATTTTCTCCCTGGAAAATTTGTAAAAATAAGATGCGTATGTTCTATCTTTTGGCAAATTTGGGTAGATGACAGAGTTTGAATTTTAATCCATATGTCTCTCTTACTCCAGGCTCTTTCAGTTGCTTTTAGAAGAGCGTGGTGACACGCAACAGGTCTTTTCCTGTTTTATTTTGATTTAATTTTAAGCAACCTTCGAGAGGCGGTGCTGCTGATGGCTGCCCCCTAGTGGCCTCCTGTGGGCTTGCTCACCCTGGTTTGTGAGAAGCTGGGCCTAGCCTGGCTCTTTCCGGTTGAAGAGGACAAGCCCTGAGCTTTGTGTTAGTGTCCAGCTTCCAGAAGAAAATAAACAAATCGATCATCCCCAGTGTGGTCAGATGTAAAGAAATGACATTCTTACCCCTGCAGCATGAATACACCCTTGGGTGCGGAGATCAAGGACAGCCTGTACATTTTCTCAACCTCAGTACTATTCACATTTTAGGCTCGATGATCTTTGGTCACGGAGGCTGTCTGTGCAGCGTTTACAAGCCTCCTGGGTCTCTACCCACCGGATGCCAGTAACACCCTTCCCCCACATGACAGCCGAAGATGTCTCCAGGCCTGGGCAAAGGTCCCTTTGGGAGACAAAATAGCCCTTAGTTGAGAAGCACAGTGACAGAGGGTTAGCAAGTGAGAGATTGAGTTCACCCAGCATCTTCATTCCATGGAGAGGGCCAGCGGTGCCCATGTGCGTGCTATCTCTTGCCCCCTTGCCCACAAGCATGTGTACAGCTGTGGGTCTCACCATCATGGAGAGAAGCCTCAGCCTTGTTTTATCACCACTCTTTTATGCCTTGTCAGTCACAGGGGCTCAGGCTCCAGGCGGGAACTGTGGGGGAGGGGGGAACTCAGGGACCTGACGTCATTTCCAGGTAAGCCCGCCCCAGCCAGGCCTGAAGCTAATTAACCCTTTCCTTACAAGACTACAAACTCTATCTGGCATATTTGAGCTGCCTTACTAAGTGCTTCCTCTCCCTGAAAGGGACACTGCCCACGAACCCTTCCCCCACTCCATGCCACCAAAAATGAAAAAAATGCTGGCTTCTGTGTCTGCTGGGACCTGCACAGCCCCCAGGGGAGCAGCCCTCTGGAAGACTTTCAGCCCTCTGTCCCTTCTGTCTACTCTGTGTTGTAGATTTCTGGAGTGGCTTGCAACAGCTTGCTTTGTTGCTCCATTTAAAATACTAACTTTCTATCTCTTACATTGTGAGGCAGCCTCAAGTACACTGCAGCCCGAAAGGTGCTAGAGACATTTTGAAGTGTTCCCTTAGAAGAAAAATTGGGGGAAATTCCACAGGCCCTGGTACTACTCAATGCGTCACCAAGAGGTTTTCAAAATGCTGCTGGCTTCTTACATGGCACATAGCCTAGGGACTGTGGGCAGTCTCTGGGGATATGGTGCAGGGCCAGGAAAATTCGGGAAACCTGAGTTAACCCTCTGACTTGCCAATGCCCAGTAAACTACCTTGGAGAGCCTTACTTCACCTACTTCCCAGGGCCATGAAGTAATTCAGAAAGAATTTCTATTTTTCCCCTCTCCAGTTTAGGGTGCTGAAAGGATAAAATGTAAACTTGAACTTACTGGTGGTTACTGGGGAGACCCTCCCTAGAATGGAGTTGTCTCCATGGGGGCTCCTGGAAACAGACCTGCGACAAGCATGGAGAGCTGGTTGTTTATTTGGCAGTAGGCCCTAGGAAGTGCCAGTGGAGGTTGGAGCCATGGGGCAGGAGAAGGAAAGAAGCCAATTAAGATTGTTTTATGGATTAGGTGCCCGCGTGGGTAACTAGGTGCAAACCCCCTGGGGACTCTGGGAGATAATACAGAACACACACCTCAGAGTTACTCCAACCAAAAGACAGATGAGACAGTGAACATCCGCTTTTTTTTTTTCCTTGAAGATTTGGTTGTTTATGCATACAAGAGCTGGTGTATAGGCCAGAGGTGAGGGGTGGGGGGAGGTGAGAAGATTCACCAGAGAGAGAGAGAGTGTGGGAAGCAGAACAGGTGGATCTACTGAAATACACTGCTGAGGGGAGCAGCAGGTGAGACAGGAGAGGTCTGCTGCGCCATGTGGGTCAGCTCCCTGGCCGGGGATTGAACTTGTGCTGCAGTGGCTGCAGATAGCTTCATAGTGCTGAGACTTAACCCCTTGCACCACAAGGAAGGCCCGACCATCCACTCTTACCAGCATTTGTTAAGGGCACTACCAGCCTTTCTGGCAGGACTAACTGGGCCCCAGAGGCCAGACTGGCAAATGTTTGCAGGTGAAGGGTAGAGAAGGCCGTGCCCTTAGCAACCCTCATGCTCCACATTAGGGCTTCCCCTCTGGGCTGTCACTCATCCTTCCAGGGGGTAGCCCTTTACTGCAACTTCCTGGGGAAAAAAAACATTGCCCATAGGAACGTTAGCAGGATAAGCTGTACCCTGCTGCTTTTGTTGGTCCTCAGGCCAGAAATGGTCTCCAGTCACCATCTCAATTTTCGGCTGGCAATTTTTTGGTCATCCCTGTTTTTATTACGATATAATCCATAAAACATACAATTCACTCTTTGAAAGCGTACAGGTCAGTGTTGTCGAGCACATTCGCAAAGCTGTGTACTCATCACGACTATCTGATGTTCTCATTTCTGAACATTTTCAGCACCCATCCAGTCCCTCTCCACTCTCTCACCCCCACCCAGCCCTTGACAACCACTTATCTGCTTCCTATATCGATGGAATTTGTTCTGGACATTTCACAGAAATGCAATTATAGGAGCTGTGACTCATATATCTGCATCTGACTTCTTTTACTTAGCATAATATTTTGAAGATTCTTCCATGTTGTGGTGTGGATCATCACTTCAGTCCTTTTATGACCAAATAATATTCTATCATATGAACTACTTTGTGTATCCATTCAAGATGGATAGTTGGGTTTTTCTCCCTTTTTGGTTATTATGAACATCGATGCTATAAACATTTGTATTCAAGTTTTTGATGCATGTTTGCAGTTCTCTTGGCTCTATAACTAGGAGTGGAATTGCTGGGTCATATGGTAACTCCTAGCTTCGCTTTTTGAGAAGCTGCTAAACTTTTCCAAAGCGGCTGTACTGTATCGCATACCCACCAGCAAGATAGAAGAGTTCTGATTTTTTTTTTTTTTTGCTTTGTCACCCTCACTTGTTCTTCTTTTTGGTTGTATGAGGTGATATCTCATTGTGGTTTAGATTTGCATTTCCTCAATGACGGATGGTGCTGAACATCACTTTGTGTGTTTATTTTGACTACCAGTTTTGCTTGTCTGTTGGTTGAGCCTAGATCTTCTTCCCTGAGAGCTCAGAGCTCCTGAAGGAGGCTGGGTTACTGTAATTGCCTCTTCACAGTTAAAATTGGGCATGGGAGCATCAAGGAGCACCCCAGTGAATCCTCTGAGTTTCAGAGTCCTCCTATCTCTCCTCATTATGTAGCAGCAGCCCTACATCCTTGTGATAATGAGAGTCAATTAACTCTGCTAATATGGCAAACTACCTTTTTTTCTGTCTCCCAGGCTACCGGAAGAAGGAACCCAAAATGACGAGGTAGCAGCTTAGCTTGGGTTAGTGGCATGGTTGCTGTGGAATGGTTACCTGGCAGGAACATCCCTCCCCTAGGAACCAGGGCCTCTAGTTCAGCAGGATTTAAAGCTGCAGGGAGAGGAAATACAGGTTCCTTAAGCGTGTCACTGGGAGTGACAGTGGAGGGGCCATCACTGCCCTTGGTTCTCAGATCCACACATAACTACGAGGGACATGCCACCATCGAATGAGTGTTCATTCAAAGTATATGTTGCATTTTGAGGGACAGCACCCTAACCTCCGAGATGTCATCCCCACACTGGCATACTAGCTGTGATTTTGAGGCCAAAATATCTGTCAATCGGGCAACTTCTGAGAGGTGTGGATGATCATGTCATTGTCATCTCTTCATTGTAAAGTAACTTTCTTGGTGTGAGACTTTGTTAACCTGGATCCCAGGATGGAAAGTCAGACACTTACTGAGTCTTTGCATAGTGGCGCTATCTGAACCACACAGCTGTGGACAGAAGAGGCAGGCAAACCCATGTTTGGAGTCCCCATGAATCCCTGGAGGGACAAATCACTGGCCCCTCCAGGGCAGAGATGACCCAGTGCAACCAACCTGCCCCGGTGGGCTCTTTGGGTTCTCCAGGGATGCCAGTATGCCACAGATGACTGCAGCGGCAGTGGCAGATCAGCCTCCGTGAGAAGCCCATGATGCTGGGTGCTTGTCAAACCTTCACTTCTGCCCCACAGTCAGTTCCCTCACAACTGAATACAGAGGCTGCCTGACCTCTCACTGATAAGTCGCCCTGGCCAGCCAGTTGTTTAGCTGCTTTCTTCTGGTGGATAATCTCTGATGGACACTGACAAGAGGCTCCAGGACCAATACACTTTGTGGATTCACCTACATACTCCTCACAATCTCTGATCTTCCAGTCTGGCTCCTTCAGGGGTCCTAGCCAATCATTTAAGCCTTCGCCACTATCAAGGAGTGAGCATATATTCTAAACCAAGGCCACTTTTCTTATAAAGTTGATGACCAGGGCTGTTGCCCAAAGCTCTGTCCAGTCTTTCAAAGCTGTGCCTGGGTGGGATGGAGTGTAGCAGTGCTACATTTTCAGCTCACACTGATCTATTGAACCAACCCATCTGTGAACTGGGCTTGGTGTTTCTCTTTTGTATCAATGGTATATAGGAAACCTGTCATCACGACATAGAGATGAACTGAGGAAGAGTGTCAGAGCAATAGAGCTAAATAACAGGGAGGCCTGTTATTGTCTTACTTCCACCTCTGGACTTGCTCAGGAAGGATCTCACATGTGTCATTTCCATTGTACTATGGAGTTCTGCTGCCCCACTTTTAGGACTTCATGGGTCTAACAACCAGCTCGTGAAGGGTGGCCTATGATGGGATATTCAGTCTTTCCTAGAGCCCAATAGTGTGCCAAGCACTACTGTTTCAAATGCTGAAGTGTTCTCTGTTGCAGGCATGGCCTTTTTCTAGAACCCTATGGGTCTGTGTTGATGAGACTCTCCCACTGATTCTTGCCAGCAATTCCACATGCTTCCATTTTCTATCACAGATATCCTTATATCTTGGCCTCTGCCCTGTTATATGACCACTCATGCTGCAGCTGGAACCTACTCCAAAGTCCTGTTTTGCTCTGGGCCTAAATCAAAACCCACAGCTTTCTGAGTTAGCAAGAAACAGCATCTAGAGTATGCATTAATTGTCTCCAAAACCCCAAGAGGCCTACCCGGTGCTATGTATTCTTAGCGATGGGCAGTGCAAGATGCAATATCCTTGTATTTTGGACAGGATGTCTTGACATGCCCCCCACACTAAGCTGGAAAGAAATCTCACCAATATGGCAGGCTCCTGAGTCTCTGTAGAGTTTATCTTCTATCTTGTGGCACACCACATGTGTAGATATTTTCCACTTCCTGATCTCCAGCTCTCATTGGCATAAGGTCATCAGTAGGGTGGATCCAAGCAAAATTCTGTGGGGTTTCGAGAAGATCAGGGTCCCTTAGGACAACACTGTGATGAAGAACAGGAGAGTTGGTATAACTCTGAACAAGATCATAAATGTACCCTGGTGAATTCCATCACTCCAGATTCTCTTCTGATAGGAATTTAAAAGAACTCATCTGCCAATCCATAGATCAGTGCCCTCACTGTAATGACCCATCCTGGTGAGGATTCCTGAAGAGCAAGAAGCAGCCACTGAAGGGTTTGGATCAGGGAATGATACCACATTTTCATTGAAAAGGGTCCCTGGGATTCTGTGTGGGGAATGGACTGAAAGAGCAAGCAGCAAGGATGGCAGTAAGAGCTGGTTTTTTATGTCCACGTATTTGGAGTTGTTGCCTGGGGTGGGTGGGTGGGGGGGACGTGGTTGTAACTGAAGGTCTAAATGAGGGAACAGGAGCTCAGATTAGACTGATGTGTTGGTTGAAGTAAATAACACTTTGGTTAAAATATATAAGAAGGGACTTCCAAATCTCAGTGTCCCAATACCATTAACACTCATTTCTTACCTCACAGACTAAGGCATGTCATTCAGAGACTCTGCTTAGACTGAATTATGCCCACCCCACTCCTTTAGCTCACATGTGAAAACATTACCTCCCAATGCGATGGCTTTTGGAGGTAGGGCCTTTGGGAGTAATTGGGTTTAGATAAGGTCATGAGGGTGGTGACTTTCTTTCTTCTTAAAGATTTATTTATTTATGCATACAAGAGCTGGGGTGTAGGCCAGAGGTGTGTGGTGGGGGGAAGGGTGAGAGGATTCATCAGAGACAGAGTGGGGAGCAGAACAGGCAGATCAATTGAAGTACACTGCTGAGGGGAACAGCAGGCAAGATAGGAGAGGTCTGCTGCGCCATGTAGGAAGCTCCCTGGCTGAGGATCGAACTCGGTGCTGCAGTGGCTGCCTGCAGCCCATAGATTCATAGTGCTGAGACTTAACCCCTTGCGCCACCAAGGAGGCCTGACTTTCACGGTGGGATTGGTGCCCTAATAATAAGAGATACAGAGAGCTTGTTCCCTCTCCCCGCTGTGTGAGGACACAGTTTGAGAGTTGCCATCTGTTAGCCAAGAAGAGACCTCCTGTCAGAACCCAAGCACGGTGGCAGTTTGATCTTGTCCTTCTCCCCCTTTCTTTTTAAGCATATCTGAACTGAGCATCTGTCATTGCAACCAAAGAGTCCTGACTCTTACAAGGCCTAACCAGAAGGTGTGAAAAGGAAATTACTTCTACTATGGGATGGAAAGAACAGCAACAACTGGGAAGGGAGCAGGTGCTGATGGGAATGCTTTGATTTGACTTTGTCATTTTTCAGCCTGTGCAACTGGTAGGAAGATCATTTAAGATCAGTTGTTGAAACCAACTAGGGCTGAGCTGGAGTCAGAAACCCAAGACTAGAATCCAATGGACTCAAGACTAGACGGAAGTGGCATGGCAGACATTCAGTGCCCACCGGTCTGCTCTTGGCACTCACCATTCCAATACATGCTGATTGTATCCTGCAAACAGCTGCAACTCAACCTGAGTGCTTCCTCTCAGACTAGGAGTGCTGAGGAGTGCATGCCCAGGGTGGCCATTAGCAATGGCGGATGGATAACTGAGAGTTTTCATACTGTCTTCCAGATGTTCCTGGTGGGGCCAGAAGCCGAGTTTCCCACATCAATAACCTGCTTAGCAAAGTGTTCTTCATGGGCCTCCCTCATGGCACAAGGGGTTAAGTCTCAGCACTGTGAAGTTATTGGCAGTCACTGCAGTATGAGTTCGATCCCTGGCCAGGGAGCTAACTCACATGGCACAGCAGACCTCTCCTGCCTCTCCTGCTGCTCCCCTCAGTGGTGTATTTCAGCTGATCTACCTGTTTTGCGCCCCACTCTGTTTTTGGTGAATTCCCCCCCCCATCTCTGGCCTGTACCCCAGCTCTTGTATGCATAAATAAAAAGAAACAAATTTTTTTAAAAGTGTTCTTCATTTGCCTCTTTCCCTCCTCCCTTGTCTTTGTGTTATGGACCCAATTCTTACATCGAAGCCCTAATCCCCAGAACTTTAAAATGAAAGTATTTGGTGAGAGGACCTTTAAAGAGGCAATTAAGTAAAAATGAAGCTGTTAAGGTGGGCCCCAATCCAACCTGACTGGTGTCCTTGGAAAAGAGAAGATTCAACAGCCCGAACAGACTAATACATGACCTCATCCTTCTCAGTGCCTCCTGGGGTCACGTCCCCAATAAACTATCTGCACTCGAATCAGTGTCGCAGAAACCCAACTCTCAGACCAGTGATGGGCACTTTACAGATCCAGCTGCAATGCCCGGGAGCCGGGGGCCAGGTGAAATGGTGAGATTTGGCGTCCGATGGTCCCAGACTCAAGTCCTGGCTCTACAGTATCTTGGATGAGTTGTCTCATCTGTCTAAGCCTCAGTTTCCTCATCTGTAAAATACCATGGAACATGCCTCTCTGAGGGTGCTGTGAGAGAACTGAGAAAGTGCATGTAACATCTTTGGGTCAGCTGTTCAGATGATAAAGCCCCTCACACCCCATGTAGCTGAGGGGCAACCGGAAGTCCTGGATGATTGCAAAGGAGGCCCCGCAGGAGACTCCATGGACGGAGTCAAAGGAAACAGACTGTGGTCCCCCTGTCTTTGCTTAGTTTCTAGTCCAGGTGGAAGATCAGTGACTCTGGAGTGAGCTGGATTTCAAGTGTCACAGAGAAGAGGGTGTTGAATAAAAACCTTTTCTGTTAAATGTGGTAAATATACAGAGAAATAAACAGATCATAAATGAACATATGAATTTCCCAGAAGACACCACACCTGTGCCACCAGCCCCCAGGGTTGAGTCAGAAAAGACCAGCACCCCAAAGCCCTGAGTCCTCTTTTAGTTACCCCTACACTTGCCAGAGTCAGGATTTTGAAGTCTGACTCTTGAATATTCATGTGTGCTGTCAAGTTTTGTTTGCCAGCCTTTGAGTGTATTTATTTTTGCTTTTTTGCTATTTTTAATTACAATTTTATCTTATTAAGATCCCACATGCATGTCGTTTTACAAGTTAAGTAGTAGTAAAAAGCTTGTCACAAAATATAACAACTTCCTGCTCTAGCTCTTCCTACTCCTCAACACTCTTCTCCCCAGAGGCAGAAAGCTTTTAGTCTTTCTCTTGTATTTGCCCATTTCCACAGTTCATCACGACAGTGATACACCACTGGTTTTTCTAATTTAATTTTTTAAAGATTTATTTATTTATACATAGAAGAGTTGGGGTGTAGACCAGAGGTGTAGGGTGGTAAGAGGATTCACCAGAGACAGAGTGAGCAGCAGAACAGGTGGATCCACTGAAATACACTGCTGAGGGGAGCAGTGGGCGAGACAGGAGAGGTCTACTGCGCCATGTGGGAAGCTCCCTGGCTGGAGATCGAACTCGTGCTGCAGTGGCTGGCGATAGCTTCATAGTGCTGAGACTTAACCCCTTGCTCCACTAGCAAGGCTCAACACTGCTGTTTTTATTAACCCAATTTAGGTATTACCTACTAACCTCCTATTATAAAAATAAGGGCTTTAGTCTCTTATGGCAGCACTTCTGCTATTCCCTTTCTTATCTTTCCCATTTATTTGTAGTAAAAATTTTGGTTAAGTGAATATTCTCTATTATATGCTTATGCAAATACTATTCAATTTGGGGTTTACAGGCTACCATAGTGGGATTTTTTTATGATGCTGGTAACACGGGTCAACACATTTTTACAAAAGTCATGTTACTGAAAAAAAATTAGTCATTTCCTATCAATTTGTATGTGCTCAACACGAATATGACAGTCAAATTCTAGTTTTGGCTCTAGTTTTTTTGTAATTTGCAAAAAATCAATGTTTACATCATGAAATGCATGCCAATAGTAATAGGCCTACGGTTAATACCTGTAAAAAATCAAGTCATAGACTACTTCTTAGATTTCTTTGCTTGTGTCTTGTACAGCTGTTGAGGAATAGAATAGATGGAAGATGGTTTCCATTGTGCAGAAGCACAGCCTTAAGACTCAGTTTCAAAGAGTCTAGAAATAGTTTCCATTCTTGTGGGTCATGAGTGATTTCTAAGGCATTCACGAGACCCTCAATATTGGAACAGAATACCATAGTACTTTCCTTTCTGAAGAAAGGCTCCAACTAATGGTGGTGCTTTCGATAGAAAGTAATTGTGACATCTAGAAGATTCCATTGTAAGAGTCTTGATCCTAGGAATTCTACGTTGTTCTTGGATAAGTCCAAATCACGAACCAGGTCATTTAGTTCTTGCTGTTTTAGTCTGTGTGGGGTTGATGATGCACCACAGTGAAAATCTGGATCACTGCATGCTGATGGAACAGGAGAAGACAGGTTGGCTCACCCTTGTCCTCATCAGATGAATCAAGAGAATATTCTGCTGGAGGTTCTGGAATGGGAAGTCCCTCACCATGTGGAACTGGTCTCAATGCAGACGGAATGTTTGGGTAGACTATTCTTGACTCCTTTTGCTTCGTTATTTCACTGGAAAAGAGGAGGAACCAAGCAGAAGGAACAGTCTTTTATGTGGTTGTTGGCTCTCTCCATACCATGGGGACTGCAAACGACATTGATGGTCTTTTGCCATTGAACCACTGTGAAAGCTGTGTTGTACATGGAGCACAGCATATATGCAGGGCCCAAGGCTTGTCTTGGTCACCAACCTTGCAGCTGAAGTAAAGATGATAAGCCTTCTTCACTTGAGAAGTGATCCTTTTCTTCTGGTTGGCAAATGTCACTTCCCCACAAATAGAGCAGAAATTGTCCACGCTATTAACAAACTTTCAAGGCATTACTGTTCTGTATTGTGCCTATACGGATAAAACAATAACAGTTCTATGGAACAGTAGCTTAAACTGTCTCCCACAAAGTCTGAAATATTTTCAATGCTCAATCTTCCCAACAGGGCTTTATAGAGTACACTGCTGATGTTAGCTTACTTTGGCAGCCGCCTGGCAGTGGTATTGCAATGCATCAGAAAATGTTGCAATCAACTCTGGATGATGTGTATATGATGGTATTATGCAATGTGATTCAATATTACATCATTCTAGGCTGATTTAGGATGTTGTTGCAGTCCTACTGGTTAAATTTACACTGTGAAACATATAAAATGAATTATATGAAATATCTTCAAAATGAGAGCTAGTAAAAAATTTTCAGGGTTATATTCATGTTCAGCACACCAAGATACTACAGATGAGGGCCTTTTTAAGTCAGTGACAATCTAACTGTTGACCAGTATAATTGCCTTGGTTTTCATGCTTTTCTTGCTCTTCTGTAAGCCTCTTGTCTAAAATCATGGTTTCCCAGCTCTCCTTGTTCTGGCATCAGCCTGCTGATGGTCATTAACCCTTGTAATTGCCAAGCCCAGTGGCATCTGCCAGTACTGATCTTTTGTAGCTGTGCTTCTGGTAACTCTCCTTCCTTGCTTTCCATAATATCACCTTCTTCTACCTTTGTGACCACTCTTGTTAGTGCAGCATCCTCCATTCATCCCCTCTGCGAGTGGTGTGTTCCTTGGGCTTCTTTTTCTTTTTATTGAGGTTAAATTGGTTTACAGCATTGTGTAGATTTCAGGTGTATAGTTTTTCACATTGGCCACTGTATGTATCACTCCCTGCCTACCGCCCAATATCCAGTCACCATCCACCAGCAACCAATCATCCCCCTTTACCTATGAGACCTCACCTACCTTTACCCTCTGGAAACCACTATTCTATTTTCAGGATTCAAGGGTTGGTTTGTGTTTGGTCTGTTGAATTGCTTTCCCTCTTTACATTCCAGAAACAAGTGAAATCTTTGGGTATTTGTCTTTCTCTTCCTGACTTACATCACTTAGCATAATCCCCTCAAGTTTGTTGCCATGTGGTCCCAACTGGCAAGATTTCATCTTTTTTATGCCTGTGTAGTATTCCACTGTGGAACTATACCACATCTTCTTTATCCATTTGTTTATTGCTGGCCACTTGGGTTGTGTTTCCATGTCTTGGCTATTGTAAAATAGTGCTGCAATGAAAATGGGGGCGCTTATATCTTTTCAATTTAGTGTTTTCATATTTTTTGGGTAAATACCTAGAAGTAGGTTTACTGGATCCTACTTCCTAATTTTTGAGGAACCTCCGTATGGTTTCCCATAGTGTCTGAACCAATTCACATTCCTACTAATAGTGCATGAGTATTCGTGAGAAAAGAGCATTTGAATGACAAGTAGGGGGCTTCCATTCTGGTAGTTACCACTAGTTTCTAAGTTCCTGGGGACAGGCATCCTGTGTTTTTGCTTTCCATGTATCACCCAAGTCTAGAGGGTGGTCAGCACTAATGGTTAATTATGTCTTGAATGAGGGCTCACTATGACTTTGAGGTGGGTCCTTTAGAATTGCAACTTATAGGTATGAAACATGATTGTAAAAACCTAGGCATAGAATGTTTGTGCTGTTCAGTGAAGCAAGTGAAGGGTTTGATAAATGGGATTTGATCTCTAAAATGGGATGATTTTTCTCTATAGCCAGGCACTGTGCCTTGTGGATAAACAAGAAGATTTGGAAACCAGCCAGGGTTGGGTGGAAACCCCATCCCTGACACTTACAAAAAGGCGTGAACATCACCAGAGGGATACCTTCTCTGTGGATTGGCACAGTTCAGCTTTAGCACAATTAACAATAAAAGTTGCCCAATAAAGCACCTTGCTCTGCCCAGGCTTAGCTTTTTCATGTACCTCCTATTACTTTCTAGTCACTTTTCTACTTTGCCACTAGATGTCATACTAACCCCAATGTTCAAAGCATCTGCCCCGGCGAAGAAACAGGTCCAGAGACAAAAGTCATCTTGTCCTTTGAAACTCATACTCCTCCCCACCAGCATTCAGATTTTATCAGTTCTCCCCTCTGTAAAATATACAGCCTTCCTCACAGGTCACCCTCCTATTTTTCTGACTTCTGTCTTCTTTGGAATGTGAGCTGCTGGAGGGATCACTCTTCTTTAGTACATTTTTCACATGCCTAGAACAGTGCCTGGCACTTAATAGTTACTCAAGAAATGCTTGCTTAGGGTTGCCTAGCTCTGCCAACTGAATGTTACTTAAAGTGAAAGTTCTCTTCATCCCCTTCTGTGTTTCTGAGTGCATAGCTTCACTCATTTCCTAATTACTATTTAGGCTATCCATTCGTCCATCCGCCTATCCATCCATCCACCTATCCATCCACCCACCCATCCATCCATCCATCCACCCATCCATCCATCCATCCATCCATCCATCCATCCGTTCATTCCAAAATACTTGTTATGCTTTTACACTAAGCTTTGGGACTATAAAGTGATATAAGATGCCTACTATTGTGCCTACTCTTGAGAATTTCAAGTCCAGGATGAAATAAATTCGCATTTACGTGTTCAAGACTCAGAAGCCCCCTCCCTTGCTTTTTCCACAGTTCATGGTCCTTCCTTATGTACTTGATCCCTGCCCATTGAGAAGCAGAACTCAGTGTGGGCTCTTCTGTTAAGAGAAGAGTAGCCCTTGGTCTAAACAGTTTCATTGGGCACCCTAGAAGTGGTAATGATGGAGGAGAGAACAGAGGACCTGAAGGAGGCATCACAGGGCCAGAGGCGAGCACACGCAATGCCAGGAGTTGGAGGTGGTGGCAGAAAGGATCAACATAATCACATCGATTTAAGAAGATGTAGGGTGTGTAAGGAGTGTTAAGACAATCTCTGGCTTCTTTCTAATCCTAACAACAAAGAAACCACCCACAAGAATGAACCCACCCTATCAAAAGATGATAAAACCCAAGATGTCCCCACAGTGGGGCAGGTCTTCCTCCCCACTCGTGCTTATGCGAGGGCTCTCTGCTCTTCTGTCTCCTGCTTCAATAAACTTGTTCTCTAAATATATGATAACTCTGTGCCTTGGAGAAACTTGCCGCGTGCCACTGAAAGGGACGCTCTGGTGAAACCTTTCCCAGAATGAACCCAAGAATCCCACTCTCCTTCCACTCTCAAAATCTACATCAATAAGAACAGGGGTTGTCTTGAGGCTGCCCTGGGGAGATGACCGTGTGCAGGATGCGTGGAGTCTGTGCTCTTACTTGAATGGACAGTCAAGGAGCCTCCTTCCCTGGTCCATGTAGCCTGCTAACCCTCCTAAAATGGGCTGCTAAGAAACCAAATCAACCACACTCAAGACATTTCATTCAAAACTTTATATCCTAGAGGGCCTCCCTGGTGGCGCAATGGGTTAAGTCTCAGCACTATCAAACTATGGGCAGCCATTGCAGCACCAGTTCCGTCCCCGGCCAGGGAGCTTCCTACAAGGCGCAGCAGACCTCTCCTGCCTTGCCCGCTGCTCCCCTCTGCAGTGTATTTCAGTAGATCTGCCTGTTCTGCTGTCCACTCTGTCTCTGGTGAATCCTCTCAACTCCCCCCCACCCCCAGCCACCACACACACCTTTGGCCTACACCCCAGCTCTTGTATGCATAAATAAATAAATCTTTAAAACAAGACAAAACAAAAAACCTTATATCTTAAATGTGAATGGCTATTACAGCCCCAGTCTCTTATGGTTGTTTTAAGATCCGTAGGCTTCAGCTAGTTAGAGGGTCTCATGACCAAAGGGAGATCTCATTACAAACTGGCACTTCATAGAACCCAGAGGAGATTGCGCCCCAGAGTACCCCACTTGGGATTTGGAGTCCAACCAGGCATTGAGCACATTCTGGCTCATTGAAAGGGGAGCAGGTTTGGTATTAGGAGGGAGATCAGATGGGCCTTGAGCAACGACTGGGGCACACATGGGCAATTTTCCTGGGGATGATCAACCAGTAACGTGGCAGCGAGGGCAGCAGTAGTTGCCTTTCAGCTCCAGTGCCATACAGGGCTCACTCACAGGTATCTGCAAAGCTGGAGTAATCATTATTTCAAGTTCTTACATAAATGGGGGCCTTGTGGGATGGGGATGCTTATCATCAGGCCTGATCCACAAAAGAGGTTATCGTGGAGGTCATGTAGCTGGTAAGTGGCAGAGCTAGGACTTGAATTGTTATAAAACAAAGCACACAATTTTAGAGGTCTAGTTGTCTTCATTCAACAATTCGTGCACTGGCCAGCCCGCCTCTAGATATTGCAAGGGCAGTATGGAGACACAAAGTGGGGAGTATTTGTAGACAGAGAGAGGGTGGGACAGGTTTACTAGCAAAAGGAAGATTACTGCAGGTACAGCTGCATCCCCTGGGGAACTGGGTTTTATGCAGATGACCTCACTGGTGATGAGATGAAACTCCAGATTGACTAGTTTAGAATTACACTTTTGGGAGAGGTTGAAACTGCAATTGGTAGTGAGTTGTGGGGGCAGGGGTGTTAGCATGAAAGAATCCACTTTGGGCCTGTTTTTCTTATATATATATAATTTAATTTATATCCTTTACATTATTGTGTATCCCCGTAGGTTTCGCATGAATTTCTTTTATTTTAACTAGAATCTGGGTCGCCCGACTGTCCTCTGGATGCTGTACATTGATAAAAGTTGTGTGGCTTTCCCTAGTCTGGAGTAGGGTTTTTTTTTTTTTTTTTTTTTTTGGCCTTTGATTCCAAAACCTGAGAATTTGCTTCCATTGTTCTCTGGTTTTATGATGACAACCACATCCCTAAGGCAATGAGTAGGTGACTCATGTTAAGTTGCTGGAGGGTGGGGGCAGGGCAGGGCTTCAGAGGAAAAGACATGGAATATAATAGAATATATCACATCTGTGTCTGTGTCTCCTGCTCTCCAGCTCCTCTACCTTTACTTGGTTCTATTTCCTGTCAGTCTCAAGGCTTGGGGATGAGGCTTCAGATTTTGGGGCTGGTCCAAACCTATCCTTCTGGGAGATCCTCTCCTTCTTGGGCAATACTGGCCAACAGAAATGAATGTGAGCATGCCTGTAACTTTAGACTTCCTAGTACCCACCTAAAAAGGTCAAAAGACACCCAGTGGAATTAATTTCAATCATTTATTTAACCCAGTACTTAAGGCATCATTGCTTCAATGTGTTACTGTAACAGGGTGGTCTCCAGGAAAAGGGTGTGTTCCAGGTTCCCTAGCCCACCCAATGGAGGTGGAGCTGAGCAGGAGATACAAGCTGGAGAAGAGAGAAAAAGGGAGAGAGGAGACTGGAGAAGGAAGGAAGCAGGGTGGAGGCCAGAAGAGACACAAGTAGCAGAGAGACATGTGAAGAAGCTGCACTGGCCTGGACTGATTGAGACAGATGTGGGTGAGAGGCCCGTGGGGAGACTGACTATGGCAACATTGATAATGGTTTTGATTTTGCCCTTTAACTCCCAGAATTGTCTGACTGTTTCTGATCCTTTTCTATGGGTCCCTGCTGAAAGGTGTTTTAGATTTGCGGCAGGATTTCAGGCCTTGCTTTGGGTCAATCCCATTTGGGTGGACTTTTACCGACGAGGTGATGGGTAACATTGAGTGCTTGATTGAAAACTATATTCTCTGTCTTTTCTAATTGTATTAAAGCTTCTTTCCACTAAAGGTCTTATATGTATTGTGTTAATGCAGCAGATGGCAGAACCTATTTAGAGTGGGCAGGTTCTAGGGTGCCCCTCTCCTTGCCCTGTAACATTATCGGTATAGCAATACATTACATTCTTTTTCCATACTAAATCTTTGAAAACACGGTGTGTATTTTACACTTGCAATCACATCTCAGTTCAGAATAGCTACATTTCAAATGCTCAATGGTCACATGTGCCCAGTGGCTACTGTATAAGATGGTGCAGCTTTAGAGCCAAGTTCTAAAGGAACATATATTCTGGAATGTCCTCACTACAGTCACTAATCTCAGAGCCTGGCTCAGGAGTTAGATAAACATTCTACAGCAATGTTTATTTCTAACTTAATCTCCCCTGGAGAAATAAGCATTGTTCTCTTTTAATGGAGAATCTTCTTTGGGGTTGCCAATTTTGGGGTATTTTCTACATGGCAAATGGTAAACCCTAACCCATGTATAGAACAGGAGAAAATTTATTCATTCAGCAATAGCTTATGGAAGACTTCACAAGTTCAAGATGCTGTGCATGCACTGCTCCAAGGCCTGGGGGGCTGGGAGCACATTCTCTCTACTGAGAGAGGCGATGGGCACCTACAGGGCCCTCAAAAGCCTGCATGGCCAGAACCAGAGCTGAACCAGACATAAGCTGACTGCAGTAGAGAATTCCAGCAGACCCATTCATGGCAGTAGAGACCCCGCCCCCAGCAATAGGGAATTCCAACAGACTCCCTGCCAGCCTGCATGCACCAAAAATCCCAGCAGCAGCCCTAACCCTATAAAAATCCCAGCAGCAGCCCTAACCCTATAGCCCTTTCCCCGATCTCGATGTGCAGCTCTCACTCTGCTGGAGTCAAGAGTACTCCTCACAGGCTTCTGCTAAATAAAGGCTGTTTCAGTCTCATGCTCTTGGCCTTCTTGTCTAACATAGGACTCTGGACATCTGGGGAGGGTTTCCCTCAAACCTTGAGATGAGTACTGTCAGCATGTGAGGAAACTCCTAAAGGCTAAGGAAAGACCATCAAGAAGAATCAGAAGGAACTTACACAGGGTTGGGAATTATTGTGTTCTCACCAGCCAGTAGGGAAAGAATTTCTACCATACAGGATATGCAGAATCCTGAGGATTGTGCCTCAGTTGTGTGCAAATTTGCTCTAGAAAAAAATACTGTTCTGGCCCTCCCTTGTGGTCTTAAAAGCAGACCTTGGAAGGTTAAAATTGTTTCTGGTAACTTAACTGCATACTAAAACAAACCCAGAACTATTGAAAAGAAAACAAATATCTTCAACATGCAACAATATAAAATTCATAATGTCTGGCATCCAATAAAAATTTTCCAGGCATGCAAAGAGGCAGGAAAATATGAGCCATAATGAGGAGAAAAATCAATCAATAGAAACAGATCCAGAAATGTTACAGATGACAGGATTAGCAGACAAGGACATTAAAACAGTCAGGAGGAATACACTCCATATGCTCAAGGAGGGAGGGAGAAGCATGAGTGTGTTAACAAGAGACATGGGAGATATAAAAAAGACCCAAAGCAAATTTGAAGAGCTGAGAATCTCAAGGAAACACAAGCAAATCTTGGCTCCAACATTTGCTGTGTAACCATGGGCCAGTTAATACATCTGTCCAAGTCCAGGTTTCCTCAACTGTTGCATAAGAGCTAGCATTTGCTCTGAGTCAGTCACTGTTCTAAGAGCTTCCCAGAGCTTCCCAGAACCACGCTATGTTGATGCTGTTATTGTCACTTCCATTTTATAGACGAGAAAATGGAAGGAAGAGACACAGAGGTTATAGAAGTCTATTCATCTGTGATTCAACTCAGAACCCAAGCGCTTAGCCTCTAAACTATACTGCCTCCATCAGCTCTTCAATAATGCAAAAATAACTTATAGGCTGAAAATTTAATTTTTCAAAAAAGTATTGAGGTATAATTGTATAATTGACAAAGTTGTAAGATATTACAAGTGTACTTTGGGGTGATTTCATATACATGTACATGGTGAAAGCATTCCTCCCCATCTAGTTAATTAGTACATCTATCACCTGACATATTTATCTTTTTTAAAAAAAGATTTATTTAAGCATACAAGCTGGGGTATAGGCCAGAGGTGTGAGGGGGTGAGAGGATTCACCAGAGACAGAGTAGGGAGCAGAACAGGTGGATCCACTGAAATACACTGCTGAAGGGAGCAGTGGGTGAGACAGGAGAGGTCTGCTGTGCCATGTGGGAAGCCCCCTGGCCAGGGATCGAACTCGTGCTGCAGTGGCTGCGGATAGCTTCATAGTGCTGAGACTTAACCTGTTGAGCCACCAGGGAGGCCCTGACATATTTATCTTTTTCTTTCTTTCTTCTTCTTCTTCTTTTTTTTTTTTTTTTTGTGAAAACATGAAGTTCTACTCTCAGAAAACTTTGATGCTCCAACACAGCATTAGATCATCAGTCCTTATTTACACTAGAGCCAAAAGCATACAGGCATTTTGTCATGGTTAAGTCAGATGAGACATCTGAGTGTGTTCACTAAGCATAAAGAGTTTGCTCAAAGTGAAAAATAAACAAAAATTTCATGTGGGTTCAAGCTGGTTTGGGTGCCAAGGAACTCATGCCACCCCTCACTGGGTTCTTCAGGGCTGGCAAATTATCAAGCAAGCATCAGACAGGTAAGAGAAAAAATAAAAAAGAAGTTGAATTATAACATATAGGACTTCTGTAAACATGGGAGAGACCAGCATGACTGAGTAAATTGCCCAGATGGCTTAAATGCCATCTTAACTAGCTTAACTAAAAGAAGTCGAGAACAGGAAGGGGGGGTCAGTGAGGGAGTTTACCAGGGAAAGCACAGTAAACAAGGTATGCAGATTTAAGTTCTGCCTCCTCTACCGGAAAGAGATAAGGAGCTTAGGTGTCCCTTGGACAGTGAGGGAGATGACCCTTACAAAGAGAAGTCTAAAAAACTTAGAAAAAAGTTTTCCAAAAGCAACCTCCACCATCTTCAGCGATCCTCCCAAGAAATCAATCTTTTGCCAAAAAGATATTTTGAGGTGGCAGAATTTTGCTCCCCTATGCAGGTGAGGTGAAGGCTTGTTAACACCACTGTTTACCAACCATGAGACAGAAAGTTCAAGGTGTCTCAGCCTGTTCTGGGATGTCATGGAGGACTTTGGCTCCCCTGGGTGTTCATCGCTTTCCACATCCCCACCTGGTCCTTTCCTAGAAAGGAGGATGTGAAGGAAGAACTTCAACTTCTCCTCCTTTCTACTTTGCATGGAACACACCAGTTATAGTCAGAGAAATAAACTAAACTGGGTTGGTGGAAGGTTCTTTACCTTTCTTTGCGTTTTTGAGTTGTACAAATGGCATGCTTTTTGTTTTGCTTGAAGAGATTGTTGAGACCCAAAGGAAACACATCTAGGCATGTTGAGTGAGTGATCCAGTGTAATCCAGCTTCTAGAATGTTCTTCATTGCATTCTCAAAGATTGAATTGGTTCTGGATCAGGCCAAAAGAACCTTAGTTTGAGTTCTGGTCAGTGCTGCCATTTCCTGTCCATCTCTGTCTCTGGTGGTGGCAGTGGTAGTAGTGGGGTCTTTAATAAGTTTTAGATAAAAAAACAAGATTTCTAGCTCACTAAAGCTGTATACATCACATAAAAGGCTAGAATGATCGTTTATGTACCTATTTGTTTGCACAGATATACCTTTAACTTTTTTCAAAGTTATCTTAATATGATTACATTTATTCCTTAAAAGTTCCTTTCATTGTTTCTTACTATCAAAAAATACATGTGTTTGTAGAACATTTAGACAAAGTAGGTAGATTAAAAGGAATCTGAAATTACCTGTATATTTTCCAGCCAGCATGCTTTAAACTTTGATGCGTATTTTCCAGTATTTGAAAAATGCATCTGGTAAAATGGGGTCACAGTTTTGAAAATTGATGTCTCATGGCTTTCTCCCTCAGCCATTGCTTAACATAAATCTTTCTGTGTCTCCTTAACAAATATACAGTCAGCTTCCAGTTAATGCAAATTTGAATTACACAGTTTGAAATAGTGGAACTTAAGATATTAATTAAATCTTACTTTATGGGCAAAATTTGAAGTACTATGAATTCCATCTTGCATTTATTTTTTGTAGGAAACTTGACCTTGCTAATATGAATGTGCTTTTTGTGAGATCTTCAGTCATACAATCCCTTGCATCATATGTGACTGTACTCTACTGCTGTTTATTGAGCTAGCCACTTATTAGTGCCTTGAGGAGCTTTGAAGACAAATGTTTGCACACATCCATGATGATCTCTTTAGGAAAAATTCTTAGATGTGCAATTGTTGGCTCATGGCATTTGATGCACATTATCAAAGTCTCATTCTGAAAGGTGGTGTCGACATTTATTGAACAAATATTTACATAGTGCCACGCACTATTCTAAGAACTGGGTGACCTCATTGTAATGAGAGGATTAGGGGCTATTGTTATCTGCCTTTTACCAGCTGAGTCAGTGGCAGGAGCTGGGCCACAGTGCAAGCAGGTGGGAGGGTTAGCTGGCTGAGTCCTAGCTCCTACACTCCATGCTGCTTTGCCTACATCTGAGGCAGAGAACTAGAGGGTGGTCTGTTACCTGTACCCTTACCCACAGACAATTTCTATCTGTACAAATTGTCTGTCACAAAACTATTTACACAAGAAAATCAGTGCACCGAAAGGTGATTTTTGAACACTGGTACTAAGAGAGAGAAAAGAAGTCCAGCTCCCTGTCAGTGAATTGGTGGCCTGTTTGATTCTTTTTTAAGAAACTCCCTCAAAATGGTATTTCCAGAAGCTTCCTCTAGACAGAAGAGACCTCTCATCTCTCGTCTTCATGTAACAGATGTTTTTGGGGTGCACTAATTCTACCCAAGGCTCTGCTACAGAACCAGGATTTTAGGACACATTTCTAAGTGACGATGCCCCTTTCTCTATCTGCTACTGAGCTGGCTCCGTGCTTTCAGGTCTCTGCAGCTCGCTAGTCCCTGGCTCAACGCTTGCTTCATTCACACAGACACAGCTTCCACGCTGAGAGGTTAACAAAAAGGCCTGAAAATGTAACTTTGAACCTGAGCTAGAGAGCTGAGTTATTTATTTTCTCTGAGTTCATTCTTCTCCAAGACCTCTAGACCTTTGCCATAGGGTACAAATGCTAAGCTCTAAAACAAAAATACCTAATACTACATGGCTTAAAGACAAATGCAGTTTATTCTCTTGCGTGTAGCAGCTCTGATGTGAGCAGTTTCCATTGCTGGATGGCTCTCATCTGCAGGGGCTCAGGTTCCTTCATTGCTTTGCCCTGTGCTAGGGCATTAACCTCAAGGGTTTTAGCCACAAGGAGAACCACCCCTATTATTTACACCTGAGGTTAAGTCATTTCTGCTGTTCCGTTGGCAAGAACTGAATCACATGATAATACCTAAATGCAAGGGATGCTGGGAAATGTAGCCCAGCCACATACCCAGAAAGACAGAGAAAATGGATTTGAGGGAGAGTGGGTAGCAATGGACCCTTGAAACAGGAGGCAAACCCAGCTCCTGGGCTCCTGTGTGTCTGGACATAGTGAGGTATGATATTTCTCTTTTGTGCTCTACTTCCTATATGCTATCAGTGGGTAAATTTAAGAATAAGATATAAGGGCATCTGACATTTATTTAGTCTAAGTATACCAGCCTCATGGGCTCTGGAAACTTACTTCTAAAAGCATGTGCTAATCTTGTTTGCTCTGCCTGACTCAAAAATTAGCTCATAGCTTAAAGTCAGAGCATAGTACACAAGCTTTGAAGGAAAAAAAAAAATTCTGAATGAGAAGCCAGTCTTCAGCATTTACCCACTTTCTGTATGACTTTGGGCATGGTGCTTAAACTCGCAAACAAACTTTTCATTTGTGGTGAGGATTATAGAAGCATGCACAGAGAACTGGGTGACAAGCCTGACTTTTGTGACACTAAGCAGTTCTCTTAATTGATTTGAGCTCTGGGTTCCCTGGAGGATGGGATCATACCCTGCCTCTCACTGGTTTGTGTGAATGAGCTATGACCTGAATAGCAGGTCAGCATCAGCTCACAGGAAGTGAGTGAGTTCAGACTCAAGCAGTGTGACCATTGTAACACTCTGCCATCCTCTGTAGGCTGGTTTTGTCCTCAAGCCACCTCTGTTTGATGGCAAGAAGAGTGTGGCATAGTTAGAGAAAGAGTGAGCTGCTTCTCCCTCAGATGCCCCAATTGAGACACACTCCTGGGGGTCCCCTTAGGATGGGGATCCTCCCAAACAACTGTATGGCAGTCATAAAGTTCCTCCAAAGGGAAACTGGGTTGTAATTACCAGAAAGACAGCCAAAACAACAGATGTCCACTACAGAGAATGTGTTTGAAGGATGAGTTAATTGGGCCTAATTATGGCCCAATTTTTATTTGTTTTTTGAAATTATGAGCTGATTTCTTCCGATGATAGATGAGCTAAACACAGTCTCTGGCAGTTTTCCTTTTATTAGTTGACTTCCCTCTTTTCTTTTATTGCATTGCCCCTACTAGTGGCCACTTTTTCCACCTATGGCATCTTCATTGTCTTTCTTTTCTTTTTTTTTTTTTTTTAAGATTTATTTATTTATTTATACATACAAGCTGGGGTACAGGCCAGAGGCATGGGGCAGCGAGAGGGTTCACCAGAGACGGAGTGGGGAGCAGAACAGGCAGATCAGAAATACACTGCTGAGGGGAGCAGCGGGCGAGGCAGGAGAGGTCTGTCGCACCATGTGGGATTCTCCCTGGCTGGGCGTTGAACTCGCATCGCCAGCTGCCCACAGCTCCACAGCGCAGCGCTCAACCGCTGCACCACCAGGGAGGCCCTTCAGTGTCTTTCTGATCCATGGGCTCATCAGACGCCCCAAACCAAGGGATTGAAGAGGAATCCAGTAGGAAACTACAACATTTTCTATCTGTAGTATCTGAGAGAGCAACGAATATTTTTGTCTCTAAAGCTTGTAATTCTGTATTTAAATATATATCACAGGCTTTGGGGACAAAAATCATGTGTGTGTGTACTTATACACACAATATATATAATTAACATATATTTAGTTTAATATACAAACACATATATGATACGTTAAGCTATATATGTTAATATGGATAAGTAAACTTTGAAGGTCTCAGTTTTTCACTTGTAAAATTTTGCAAAATAATAGGTGCTGTCTAAAGTTCTTTTCAGCATAAAGACCCTGTGGAGAAGCAGTTGTACAGTATAACAACAGCAATGATAATGGCCCAAATTAATTATTGAACATTCAACTCTAAAATCTAACATAAATATTTCATTCAATCTTCACACCAACCACATGAGGTTTGAACTATTATTACCCTCTGGGGCATGACAAAATTGATGATTGAGAAGATCATGTCACTATATTCAAGGTCATGCAGTAAATGGCTACTTGGAATTTGAGTTCAGGTTGATCAGATTCCAGAGTCTATGCTTTCTCTGGATCAAAACTCTTGCCAGAGGTTGCTTGGGTCCCAAGTCCCTTTAGGGGCCCTGGGTTGAAAATGAGTCATCCGGAGCCTTGCACTAACACAGAAGGCTACATTTTCTTGTGGGGTGCTGTGCTGATGCTGGGAATCTCTGTCAATACCTGAGGTCCTTGCAATAACACTTCAGTATCCCTCCAGTACTGCTAGAGGGGACAAAGAAAGCAATTGAATGTGTCAGCCATTCTTTAATTACAAGGTCAAAATGACCCTGTAACCAAGAGAGCAGAATGGATTTCCCAGGCCAAGAAGAATGAATTGAAGTCACAACTGAGTGTCAGAGAAATCCTCACAGCAAATGAAAGCTAAGGTAGAACATCCCCAGCACAGGTGCTGGCCCAGACACCCAGAAATATGGCCCCAGTTGGAGAACTGACCATGAGTTCTACCAGCTCTGGTAATCAGCAGCAGAGACCAGGAGCCCCTGTGGTCAAGCTTGTTGAGGGACATCTCTTAGAGGGCAGTGAGGATCCCACAGAAAACACAGTAAGGAGCAGTTGGACCTGCTCCCTTCCCTATCCCCACCATCAAGAGGAAGTGTAAGAGTTTGCACACACCTAGATCCCATGTTGAGAAGGAGAACAAGGAATCAACCCTTAGGAGGACATAGGTATACCTGGTAGTAAACAGAAGACTTGAATTGGATTAAATATTTATTCAAAAGAAATAGATCTAACTTGAGACTGTTCTGAGCTAGAAGTGACCAAATTATCTAAATTGGAAGTGAGGATTTTTTCCATCTCTGCCATTAGTAAGAAGGAGCTCATGAGAAAGATATTTACAGACTGATGAGAAAGTTCACGCTTGCACACTGAGTTGTAGGTTAAGGCAGATGTTGTCAGTAGTCTTGATTTTAGGTGTTCTCCTCTCTGTCCAGCCATTTGTTCATAGAAATTGGTTCTCTCCCCCATGTCCCAGAGCAAATATCAATTGGTACAATTGGTCATGTGTCCAACCCCCTTATCAGCGATTGGTTTAGGCATGGACTTGTGCAACAATTCTGGCCATGGGACAGTGGGAAATCTGCTGGGGGCATCTGGAAAGGTTTTTCCTATTGCAAAGAAGAGACACATGGTGGAAAGTGTTTTTAATATGGTCAGGTAATAACTAGAACTATGGCAGGCAACTTGGGACTGGTGGAGGGGTGGAGTTAGCTGAGGACAAGCGGACACTAGTGTGAGGCCAAGGTGGGAAACTGGGAGGAGCCTTGAGCCTTGATGATACCGTTGGATTATTGAAATGGCCACCCTACGTCCACCCTTGTAAAATGTGAGACAATCCACTTCATGCGTTGAAGTTATTTGAGATGAATTATCTGTTACTTGCAACCAATCACATCCTAAATGAAACTGAGTGTGGGGTAATTTTCAGCCTTGCTACTCTTGCTTCATACATACATCCATGTGATTGTAAAAAGGAAAATGGCGCTAGCAGTCATTACCACCACAAACCACATGGATTACTTCCCTTGGGCAGACTTTATTCCAAGACTGCTGAGCCTTTGGGTCAGCAGCTGCTACTTCACCTGGTAGTACCTCTTACTTGCCTTCGATCTTCCCTAAGGGAAGAAATGAGCCACACTGGTTAATTCTTCTCAAATATGAATAAAGGGATCCTTTTTGCCCCTTTAAAATGTATTACTAAAATGTAAAAGGAATATGTTTCTTCCAGAGTTGCCTGGAAAGTGAACTGGAAACAGTCAAACATCAAACCTACTGCAGCTTTATGGCTTTGACTGGAATCACCTTTGTCTTTTTCTATGGAAGAAAGGAAGTCTTAGAACATGAAAGCATTTCAAAAGGAACTGGATTTTAACTACTGAGCTGACCAGAGATACAAGGCTCACCCTGACTGCAGCTCTATAATTTGGCTCTCTCTCTTTTTAAACATTCAGAGTTCTCTTTGACTCTCCAAAATTATATCTACTTTGGTTGAGCTTATTTTTTCCCACAATCAAATTACATTTCTTGGAGTTCATCATCACACTTGCCTACTTACTTGGTGCAAATTATTTCTGGGTAATTTACTAGCTGGAGAAAAAAAGAGAGGGCAAAATGGAGAGAAGGAAAGATAGCAAGAGGGGGTTGGTGGAGAGGGAGAATTAATCCTTCCAGAGACTGTTTCCATTACAAAATGTTCCAGAATTTCATATTCAGTGCATCTGCGATGCTCAAACCGTGTCTTTCCTTTTGGAGATGTTGTTATGCTCCAAGGTAACCTCAAAAGGTGTGTTGCAGGCTGGGATACAAGATATAAAGGTGTCACTATCTCAACCCTGCTCCCACTTGAACAAACTCAGATATTGTTTGTTTTATACTGAAAAGGGCTAATTGGGAAAAATATTTCCTTTATCATCTAAAGCTTGAAAACAACAGTGTTATATAAAAACCAACCGATACTTACAAATCAAATATTATTGCCTGACCTCTAGTGTCCTATGGGTCTCTCCTACAAAGTAGCAGGTGAAAATAACATTTACATTTAATCTTATTGTAACAGAATAGTTGCTGACCAATGTCACAAATAAACTCCCAACATAGTGGCTTAACCCTGTAGATATCTATACAGTAAGCCCTTCTGTGTATGTGTATGTAAAACACATAGTTTTATTCAGTCTTGTTTAATTATGACTTGATGAGAAAAAGCAGTTCTGGCCAAATATGCCCTCAGGACTTAGTATTTTCTGCTTTAAGGCAGAGGAAGAGGAGCGCAACAGATCCCCATGTGGGAGGTATGAAATATTAAGTATTACATTGGTCTCTGCCCCCAGTTCCTGGCACAGAGCTCCAAAAACCCTTGTAAATTCCTAAGCGATAAGAGCACTAGTAGCATATTTTGTTCTATTGAACAAAATATTGGTGCTTTCTATTTCTCAGTAAAAAGTTGGGTGGGGGAAGAATACTGAGAATCATGCACCATACCATTCCGCTCCATTACTAACTGAAAACCCCTTTCTTTGGCTTAAAAATATTAACCTTTATTTCTGCATCATCCTTATTAGTCAACTAATCAGTGTTCAACTATTGTTGTGCACCAGAATCTCTTTTCCCACAAACACAGAGGCACCTTAAGATTTTGATTCAGCACATCCAGGTGGGAACTTTGCCCTTGGTCATTTGTAGACACCCCACAAATGACAGAGGTAGGCTGCTGGCTTGGAGAACCTCTGCTTTAAACAATGCCATCTGGTGATTTCCGCACAGTATTCCCCTTAGTCACATACTTCATTCCCAATATTCATCCAGACTGACAAGCTGTGCATTTTATTTGTAATCACATTTGCCTTGAAGTTAGTTTTCCTTTGACAGAAAAGTACAGTCCTATTCAAGGTGTTGTCTCATCTGGCGTTTATTCTAGCCTCTCATTCTCCCACTCCTAAATTGCAATACCTTGAAATTGCCTTTTTTAATGCATTCATCTCATAGCTGAAGCCAAGTGCACTTTCTGGCTCCTTACAGCCAACGCCCTCACTCCTTTTTCCCTGGGGCTGCAGCGGACTAGCCACCTACCATAGCATAGATAAGTGCCTGTTAATGCCTCCCTTTTGTTTCTGGCCTCTAAGTCAGTTTCCTATCACCAGGAAACATTCCTCCCATCCTCTGCTGACTCATCTTTATCAGCATTTACTGGAGAACCTTATCAATGGCCTTTTGAACAACTACACAAATTAAATTCATCCCTCTTATCCTCACACTTTATTTACACTTCCAAACATCTCCAGCAATTGCAAAACATTCCAGATTGACTTCCTCTTGGAGGGAGCACTTACTTTTCCCAATGGGTTTAGAATAAATGATTAATGATTTGTTCACTGGAAGGCAATCTCCATTCCTGGTAAAGCCAGAGTAGCCACCGTCCCTATTTGCCTTCGTGGTCCGTTTTGTGCCGAGTAATTGTTAATGGGGGCTCTTTTTAGTAAAAAGAAGTCTCAGTTTGGATGGCGAATTTTATTGGTTAGCTCATCAAAGTTGGGAAAGTTAGAAAAAACAGGACCCAAATCAAGTCCTTCATGTTGGGCCCCATGCAGACTTAATACCTTTTCTCATTTGCGGTTTAACCTTTCCCAAGTGTGACCTTCAACCAATCAATCTGGAGTTTCTGCAGCAGCATCAGTGACCAGTTACCTGTGTGATGCCATCCCCTTCCTCCCCTGGTGAGGGAGGAATCTAGGAAATGGGTACAGGCAGTCAGTTACGAACAGGGTGTCCCAACCTCCTAAGTCCATTTATCAGCCTGATTGAGAAACACTCAGTTGGAACCAGGAGGGCTCCCTTCTTCCCCACCCAGAATCCCCCAAGCCCTAGTCCATTTAGCAGTCTATCCGGAGAGCTCAGAACACCAACAAAATAACACAACACTAGAGCAACGGAACAAGGCTAGTTTCAGGGAGGTAGGCCAGTTCACATAGGCAAACTCAGTGGACCTGAGTCACCTAGGAGCCCCCCACTAACTCAGTGGACATAGGTAGCCCAGGAGATGCCCCCTGGCCCAGGCAATCAGCAAGAGATACAATGCAGAGACACTCAACAACCAAACCCCCACTCCTTGCCCACTATACCCATATAAGCACCTACTTCTCACCACCTCAGTGGCCACTGACTTCGATGCCCTCTCCAGTTGGAGAGATTTCCTGATCTTCCTACCTAACAATCAGTAAGTCTCTTGCTTTTTTGCGACTTTGGTCTCCATGTTGAAGTCTTTCCTCACTGAAGACAAGAACTGAGAAAGAGCCAGCCTGGGGTCTTCATGTGACAGGGCAGGGAGAACCCCCAAACCTGCTCACTCTAAACAGGTTCTGCCATCTGCCACACCAAGACAAAACATACTCTCGTGTACAAAACTATGAATGGAAATTAGTGTGCAATACAGAAAAGGGGAAGAATATAGTTTCCAAATCAAGGACGCAAAAAGTTACCCAGCCCCTTATGGGTAAATGCCCAGCCAAACAGGGTTGGCCCAAAGCAGGGCCACTGAGGCCTAGAGCCTGCCACCCCGCTAAGGCATGTTCTGGAGGGACCCATAGAAAAGGGTCACAAACAGCCAGACAAGTCTGAGAGGAAAAGAGCAAAATCAAAATCAAGTTAAATGCTGCCATTGTTAACCTCCCCATGGGCTTCTCACCCACACCTGTCTCAACCAAAGTGCAGCTTCTTCACATGTATCTCTGCTCCATGTACCTCTTCTAGGTCTCTTTCTGGCTCTCCATCTTTCTTTCTTCCTCAGTCCTATATCCAGCTTCTCCTCCTGGCTCAGCTTCATTCTCCCTTGGATGGGGCAGGGAACCTGGAACCTCCCCTTTCCCTGGGGACCACCCTGCTACGTCAGACCCCAGGGCTGCTCTCTAAAATCCCAATTCAAGGGATGAGGTGGTTTTACCTGAAATCATCTTTCTTTTCTTTTGATAATAACCTTGCCTCATCCTCTCTCTGTGCATAAAAACCCTCCACTTTGGGCAAGCCCCGCAGTGCCTTTCTACCTGCAGGTGGGATGCTACCCGATTTGTGATCACATAATACAGCCAATCACACCTCCAAATTTGTGAATTTTGTGTTTTCAACATAGTCCAGGTGAAAGATAAAATGAGAGGGAGATTTTGGAGACCTGAGTCCTCGTCCCCAGGCTAGCATCCCCAGGCTAGCTGTGTGGGCATGCTTGCTTTAAGCCCTCACTGACCAAGTGTGAGTCTCACCCGGGAGCATTGCTACTGCTGGGTGTTTATGTCCCACCCAGACCTACCCAACCGGAATCTGCATTTTAACAAGGTGCTTGGTGATTTGGATACACGTTACAATTTTTGAAGCACTGTCCTAACCTCCCAGGCTTCAGCTGATTAGTAAGATAAAACTTGTCCAACCTCTCTGCACAGCATTAAAAATAATACCGATGCATTTGATTCATTGCATTTTAATACAAACCCACAGGGACAACAGAGAAGTACATTAATAGCATGTACTGACATGTAGGATGACTTTTGTTTTTAAATGTATGAATGGACCCTACTATTCAGTTAAAGCACTACCAGACTCATTTAGTTGTTATCATTAGAAATGCACTTGTGGGCCTCCCTGGTGGTGCAGCGGTTGAGCCCTGCGCTGTGGAGCTGTCGGCAGTGGCGATGAGAGTTCAACGCCCAGCGGGGGAGATTCCCACATGGCATGGCAGACCTCTCCTACCTCGCCCCGCTGCTCCCCTCAGCTGTGTGTTTCTGTTGACGATCTGCCTGTTCTGCTCCCCATCCTGTCTCTGGTGAACCTTCTCGCTGCCCCACGTCTCTGGCCTGTACCCCAACTTGTATGCATAAAATAAATAAATATTTAAAAAAAAAAAGAGAAAGAAATGCACCTGGGTAAGAAGGCTCTCACTGGATGACCTGAGCTTCACAATGGGGGGCAGCCGTGAGCAGCCAGAACTGATAGGAGCTGAGCAAGGTGTTCCCGGTCCCTGAGTGTGTGTGTGCATGTGTGTTTGTGTGTGTGTGTCTGCACATGTGTGTGTGTGCACACATGTGTGTGCACTCACATACACCAACATCAACTAATGCATATTTTATTAAACTTGATGCCTTCTTCTCAGGTCTCTTCAATTTGTATGAAAAGTATTTGTAATTGGTGGCTGAGCCAAAGACTATTACAGGTGGTGCCCCCTGGAGGGGGTTGCTGGTAAGGATAGATAGTGCCAGGGAAAATGCTTAAAAGTATAGCATTTTGGGGTGGAGGGACTGATAAGAAATATAAGGGACTACAGAAAGGGGCGCAGATTCATTCAGTCTTTGGGATTCAGCAATTCAGATTCAGCATTTGGGGTCAGTGGATTTTGCTCCCCACCTTACTGATCATCCAGAAGGCTGTTGCGGTCCTCTGAAGGTGGAGGCCTCCAGCAGCCAACCTCAGAGAGGAAAAGTTTGGAGTTTTTGCAAGTAGCTGAACAACTGAAACTGTTCCCGGTTTTGCTGCCATTACAGTCTAGTGGAGAAGGCTAAGACCCAGATCCAAGTGCTTAGCTGAGCTGTGAGTGTGGCCATTTGTCAGGTCGTTCAGCTACTGCAGCTGCTGTTTTGAGTGTCACTGGTCTGGTGCTGTGCTGGAGCATCGTGGCAGCTCCAGGAGTATTTCCTGTTGTCTTTGTGAATTGGAACCTGGCCTACAGTCTGGCTGCTGAGTGCTCCAGGTTGGCAGAGGCAGGAAGACGCCATTTTTGGATATGGGGCCTACTGTTCAGTAGCTCCTCCCAGTGGAGGGAAGATGCCATCTTAGCTGCTTTTTGATTAGGACTTGAAAACATTGGACACTGCTTCAAATGAGGTAAATGGTCATTTTTGGCCTCCGTGACTGTTTTTCCTGGTTTGTTAAATAAATCCCATTGTTGTTGTTCCCTGAGTGTAAATAGTCTTGCAATTCCGTGGGCAGGTGAAGAATTCAGACAGTGACCAGTAAACTATTTGGACAGTGCCCTTGGCCGATTTTAGTGGTCCTTACTGCCCTGTATCAGAGTCATTAATTCCTCTCTGATACCAGTAACTTAAAACCCTGCATTAAGGCTTTTCAAACATTTTCATGGTTGTGTTACCTTGAGAAGAGCGGGCCTGTATTCTGTGAAATAGGCAAACTACTCTCTGAAAGTCTAGCATTCCTTGAAATGGTGTCTTTTTTCTTTAAAGTTCAAATAAATTTTATCTTCTACTCAAAAAGAATGTTCCTGCTTTTAAGATCTGAAGGCTGGTGTGGTCTAGAAAATATGTAATCAGTTTATTTGTGATGATTAGAGAATTGTTCACTAAACATTTTGACTTACATGAATGCTCTGTAACTGTTTTGTATGTAAAAATGGAAAGAAAAGAGAACTTGTCAATACCTGTCTTTGACTCTTTTCCATTCTCTGTCATACACTAAGATCGCTTTGCCCACTTAGAAAAAAAAATATTATATTCAGATTTCCAGTAATAGCAAAAATGGAAAAGGTAGTTTTATTGAGAAGGAAATGTTTCTTCTCATACTGGAAATTAAGGAGCATATGCAGTATTCTCTCTGGATGTTTTGGGGTGTGATAGTGCGAACATATTGTGAATGTTTTGCAGCCCCCCCTTCCCCGCTGGTCTAGCATGCAAATGAACAAAACCATCCATCTTCATAAGCTGAAAGTCAGAATAGTCTCTGTCCTGTTCTGTGAAGCAGCCAGCAGGAATCTGGTGACTGAGGGTAAAGTAACCTTTCACTCCTTGTTAAAAAAAAAAACAGGAGGGGCCTCCCTGGTGGCCTACGGGGTTAAATCTCAGCGCTATCACCACTATGGCCTGAGTTCGATCCCTGCCAGGGAGCTGACCCACATGGCATAGAGGACCTCTTCTGTCTTGCCCGCGGCTCCCCTCAGCAGTGTATTTCAGTAGATCCGCCTGTTTTGCTCCTCACTCTGACTCTGTCTCTGGTGAATTCTCTCAACCTCTGTACCTCTGGCGTACACCCCAGTTCTTCTATGCAAAATAAGTAAATAAAATCTAAAAGAAAATAGAAGAAACATTGAAAATGAATTTCTTCTTGCCAGGCCCCCACCTAGGCTTAATGCTAATCTCATTGTAGTTTCAACCTTTCACAAGGTGTAATCATAAACTAATGTGGAGTGTTCTAATCAGCACCAATGAGGTCATCTGCATGATAATTCCCCCCAGCCTTCCCCTGAGGGAAGATGGCTTGGAAGATGGCTTTACATGAAACATTCTTTTCTTTTGCTAAATACCTTGTCCTACCCTCTTTCAGTCTACAAGTACTGTCCATTTTATGTAACCCTTTGTAGTGTCTGATTCTTGAGTCTTTAATAAAACCAGTTAGAGCTCTAAATGTGTGAATTTTTTTTTAAAACCCCCAACATTAATGACCAAGCAGCTAGATAAAGAAGACTGAACAATGGGTACCTAGTCTCGGTGTCTCCACAAAGCATCATTTTAAAATAAATGACTAAATTTGAGCATTTGCCCTCCCCTGTGAGGGGAGAATGTTGCCATTTCTTTAGGTCAAGCTAACCTAGAGAACAGAAAGATTTAAACCTATAGAAGAAAACCAGAAGCCTCCTGTTAAGAATAATCACATTTCTGATGTCAGTGACTCATTGTTCCCATCTATATAAACTAAACTCAAATTTGTGATTGTTGGAACACGTTTCACAGAGCAAATTCTGCCAGACTGCTTTTCTGGATTAGATTCTTTAATTATTTAATAAACTGTCTAGCTATCTGAGTCTTTTATTTAATCAACAAAAGTTACTGCTATAGGCAGACTATTTCTGTACCCCCCCCCACCCAATTCAAGGGCTTATAACAGGGTGGACCCCAGGGAAAGGGGACATACTAGGTTCCCCACCCCACCCAAAGAAGGGTGGAGATGAGCAGGGAAGAGAAGAAGTTGGAGAGGAGACTGGAGAAGGAAGGAAGGAGGATGGACATCCAGAAGGAGACCTGAAGGAGGCACATGGAGCAGACAGACACATGAAGAAGCTGCACTTGCTTCTTGGTCCTGGACTGGTTGAAACACATGTGGTTTAGTTCATAGTGCCCTCCCATGCCCCCACGCACTTTACTCGGGCTGGTGGCTGGGACTGCAAGGTATGATCTTTGAATCACCTGGTCTTTCTGGTGACCAGCTCCATACTGAGACTATCCGGGGTCCCACCCTAAGACATCTCAATAGCATAAACTCAGATGTGATATAAAGGGGCTCCTTGTGAGAATAAAAGTTACTCCTGGGGCCTCCCTGGTGGTGCAGCGGTTGAGCGCTGCGCTGTGGAGCTGTTGGCAGCAGCGATGCGAGTTCGATGCCCAGCCAGGGAGAATCTCACATGGTGCGGCAGACCTCTCCTGCCTCGCCCGCTGCTCCCCTCAGCAGCGTGTTTCTGATCTGCCTGTTCTGCTCCCCACTCTGTCTCTGGTGAAGCCTCTAGCCACTCCACACCTCTGGCCTGTACCCCACTGTATGTATAAATAAATAAATCTTAAAAAAAAAAGTTACTCCTATCATTCAGGAAATCCCAAGGGTTTTAGGAATACTATGCCAGGAACTAGAGACAGAGACCAAATATATTTTTTATTACACCACAGAATCAAATTTAAGAAAGGCTTTATATATCAATATGAGAACATTTAACAGTAGCCTGAGGGCATTAAGAAGCCGCAAAAGAAATATTTTTAAAAAGTTAATATATGCTCTTAAATAAAGGGTATTTAAATAATCTCACTATTGGGATTATATGTCATTTGTTTTCTTTTTGATTTACTAAAAAATTTACTAAAATAGTTTTCCTAAATATTACATAATAGATATCTCTCTGTATTTATCTAGACAGATAAGGATGTATGGTTTTCCACATTTTTATAATATTATAAATTTAAATTTATTATATAAAATGAAACCATAAAAGAATCTGATAAAATATATGTGATTGTTTTGTGATTATTTTACATGAAAAGGAGGAAAGTCTTTTTGAGTATAACAGCAAGAAAAATCTCATGAACAATACCCTTGGATTTTAATATATAAGAATTCAAATCATTGTTTGGAAAATTACAAGGAAACAAGAGAAACCTGTTAAGCATAAACATAACAGAAGAAATCTTGAAGGATATAATTGATTTTACTACATTATCCTTCAAGTATCTGTGAATCAAATATGTGCCATTTTCTAATGAAATGGTAAAGGCACTGTGAAAAAAAACTAATAAATTTTTTTCTCGAAATTTAATAACAAAAGTCACAATAACACCCAAATAAGAAAAATTAACAAAAGGCATAGATTCATGGTGTGCAATAAATACATAATAAAATAGTTTGACCAGCAATGAAATGCATAGGAAAACAATGAGTGACAATTTTCTGTGTCAAGGAGGTGAAAACAAAACAAACCAATCACATAATGCTACATTGTGGAGAAGTTGTTGGAGAAACTCTGTGGAGGTATAAACTTGGAAAACCTTTGGAAAGCAATGTCCCATCATGCACCAAGAGCTGGAAAAACTTTTTTCCCTTGGACCTAGCAATTCTATTCTAGGTATGTGTCCTAAAGAAATAAACAGAGATCTAATGAGATATTATTAGCAGCTGTTCCTCAGTGAGGCCCTTACAAAGAACAAGACATGCACACCAAGAAGGGAAAAAAATAAATGATGGTACCCCTATACCATGTCATAAAATGAATTTTTGGGGGGCCTCCCTGGTGGCACAGGGGTTAAGTCTCAGCAATGTCAAGCTCTCACCAGCCACTGCTGCCTGAGCTCCATCTTCCTGCCCCCACCCCCTCCCACCCCGCCCCTCCGCCACCTGGGCAGGAAGCTGACCCACAGCAGACCTCTCCTGTCTTGCCCACTGCTCCCCTCAGCAGTGTATTTCAGTAGATCAGGCTATTCTGCTCCCCACTCTGTCCCTGGTGACTCCTCTCTCTCACACACACACCCACCTCTGGCCGACACCCTAGTTCTTGTATGCATAAATAAATCTTTAAAAAATGAATTTTGGGGTGAATCGTTAATGATATGGGAGAAATACGGTGTGTTATTAAGAAAATAAGACACAAAAATATCTCAGTTTTCATTTGGCTCCAAACATCATGTAAATAGTGATATGGGTATACAGGGTATCTTGGCTAGGACTCAACTATTCTATCCTGTTTGGTGAGATAATATCTCCTAGGAGGTTTTAATGCAAATTTTGGGAAACAGAGCTGCCTTAGTTACATGGAATACTCATGCCTACATGGATACCTGACTCATTCTCCCAACATCCAAGCTCACCTTCCTGGAGCCTAGGTGCAAAGGGAAGTTTGCAGTGGGGGTTCAGGTAAGTCAACAGAGTCCTAGACAATCCTCACCAGCCTGGAGGAGGAGCAGTCCCGGTGACCTGGCTCAGTGGAAGGGGGACTTTGGGGGGTGGGGGTGGGCAAGGTGATGCAGGGAAACAGGACAGGTTTGTCTCCTTCATGACTGGTCTCTCAGGTAATCATTAACAATGTGGTCTTCCCCCTAGCTCTTGCAATTTTCCCCCTTGTTTAACAGGTTTGTCTGCCTGCATTCCAAGGAAAAGGGAGTTAAACAGCAGTGGTGGACAAATCAAGCTGGCGCCCACCCACACACGAAATCTTAGGAATCTCCATGCTGACCCTTTCCCCCTCCCCTTTGCAGAGCCTCAACCCCCCCTCCTTTTTTTTTTTCTTTGCATAAATACCCCTGCGCTCTGCCAAAGAGCAAGATGGGTCTTTCAGGCTTGAGTCTGCTGCCCTCCTCAGCTTGTCAACAAATTAAACCACTTTCCTTCTCCTCAAACTGTTTCATTTTATTGGCTGAGGGAAACTGAGGCAGTGTTCAGGATCAAAGGTAGTGAAATGGAAGAACCATCAACCTCCTCTTAGCCCATCTTAGAAGATGCTCCACTGGGAAAAGTCGGGATGCTCAAGGGAAAAGCATTTCCTGACCAACCAGAGGGATGGAAAGCCACACCCAAGTTCCAAGAGCAGCAGGCAGAGTAGCATGGGGCAAAGAGCAGGTGACCGCAGGGTGGCTGAGCAGGCCGTGAGGTTGGTGGTGGCCCAGAAGCAGAGCAGTACGGGGAATGGGGGCACCAGCCTGGGGCAGTGACTCCCAGGCTGCGTGGAAGCCCACCCCTAGGGCTGTAACTTCTTCCTCTGCAACAGCTAACTTGTTCCCCAGCACATGCTGGGGGAAATTAGAAAAGCAAAACAAAATAAAATGCACCAAGGAAATTTATGGCAGTAGGTCATGGTGGGGGGCATGACTAGAGTCATCAGATTTGTTTAACTTCTTATTTATCAGCCCTATAAAAACAATGGGAACAGGAAAGTTCTGTTCTTGAGTCCTGTTCCTGTCCTGTCTCAAGATGAAGGCAAACTGTGAAGGGGACCCCTGCAGGCCAGTTATACAGTGGGGACTTTGCCTGGAGTTATTCGAATTCTTCTTCTTTTTTTTTTTATCTTATTTTTGCATAGAAGAACTGGTGTGTAGGCCAGACTGCTAAGGGGAGCAGAGCGCAAGACAGGAGAGGTCTGCTACGCCTTATGTGGGTCAGCTCCCTGGCCTGGATCGAATTCAGGCCATAGGGGTCACAGCTCTGAGACTTACCCCCTAGGCTACCAGGGAGGTGCTGTTTGAATTTTATTGCTGTGACTGCTACTACCCTTAAAATAGAGACTGGAGTGCCCTCCTCACAACTGCTAGTAAATCACTAGCTGATGGCACCAGGGTGACCCAGGGACCGTACTGATTTTCAGGGTCCCCCCAAAGAAAGAGAAAATGGTTGAAACTACTGGGATTTTAAGGTTAGCTGATGGATCTGGGGAGGACGAATGGTTGAGGCAGGGAAGTTTTGCCAGAAAACTGTTTTGGGGGGTTGAAATGTGGGCAGGTGAGCATATTTATAAGGATCTTTTTCATTGCAAGAATAAAACCAAGCAAAGGGGCCTCCCGGGTGGCACAAGGGGTTAAGGCTCAATCTACAAAGCTATCCGCAGCCACTGCAGCGCGAGTTCGATCCCCTGCCAGGGAGATTCCCACATGGTGCAGCAGACCTCTCCTGTCTCACCCACTGCTCCCCTCAGGGGTGTATTTCAGACAATCTACTTCTTCTGTTCCCCACTCTGTCTCTGGTGAATCCTCTCACCTCCCCCACCTCTGGCCTACACCCCAGCTCTTGCATGCATAAGTAAATAAATCTTTGGGGGGAAAAAAAAAGCAAAGGCTGGAAAACAAGATAGTGGCTCTCGTAATGGAAGAGTTCAGGGCTCTCTGGCTCATGCGACTCAGATGGGACCCTCTGATCTGGCACTTACCATCCTGTTGCTCTGCTTTTTTCTTCGTTAATTTCATACTCAGCTTTGAGGTCAGGAATTAGAGGCTTTAAAGCAGACTTGGATGGGCCAGGGGGCTTGGGGGTGACAGTCTGACTGCTCACTGACTATTTGGTCCATTTTAAGCATTGCATATCATTTGAATTCATTTGATAAGAAAATGGTTCTATTACATTGCCCTTCTAACCTTTGAGCTATGTCTTCAAATTAGGGAACAGAATGACAGAAAAATGAAAGGCTGATGTGTTCTCTTTACCCTAACTTGGGGGGTGGGGAGCAAGGGACACTGAGTTTTCTCTCATTCATGCCAGAGAAGCCCTTTCAAGTAAAAACAGAATTTTTTCTTTCTTTTTTTAAGAAGATTTTAAAATTTTAAAGATTTTATTTTATTTACTTATGCAGACAAGAACTGGGGTGTAGGCCAGAGATGCAGGGTGTGTGTGAGAGGACTCACCAAAGACAGAGTGGGGAGCAGAACAGGTGGATCTACTGAAAACACTGCTGAGGGGAGCAGTGGACGAGGCAGGAGAGGTTTGCTGCGCCATGTGGGTCAGCTCCCTGGCCAGGAATTGATCTCATGCTCCAGTGGCTGGTGATAGATTCACAGTGCTGAGACTTAACCCCTTGCGCCACCAGGGAGGCCCTAAAAGCTGAATTTCTATTCCAGCTTCAGAATACTCTACTGATCCTCAGATAATTCTTTGGGACAAGTGACAGCCTCCGAAAATCTCTGCTCCGGGGAAGCTTTAAAGGCATGCAACCCAAAATGTCTCTTGAACACAACACACAAACACACAAATGTGATTCCCAAACAGAGCCTGGCATAATAAAAGTGGTGCTGGAGAGAGGACATTAAGTTCAAGATAAACTCTTCTACATACTTGCAGTGTTGGAGAAATCTTTAAATCATATTCGGCTCTTTTGCGAAAAGAGAAGATAGGGGTTGTTTGAGTGTTTTCTGATGTCCTTTACATGTACTCAGTCCTCATCACAATTCTTTGAAGCAGGTTCTTATTCTCTCACTTTACAAAAGAGAAAATGGAGGGCCAGAGAAGGAACCCCTCCCCACCTTTTGCCAAGGAGGGCGACTGCACGTTTTTTCTGAAAGCTACGATTTCAGAGAAGTTCTACAAAGTGACTGAAATGCAAAGATCAGAACTGCATCTCTCTGGCTCAGGATCCCCAGACTTTTATTTTTGTTGTTGTTAATTTGTGTTTTTGATGATTTAAGGAGCTTCCCTCTGTGTCACAAGGCGGTGCTTAAAATGTTAACTGCGGAATATAGGGGAACCAAATAAGGGATCAGGACAAAAAATAATAAATAAAAAAATGAAACTAGCGGGCAACTATAAATCAGAGACACTGCAGGGGAGGGGGAGGGAGAGGGATCAGAACAGGGGAGGGAAGAGCACAAGGGACTATGGTGATGGCTCATGGGTGACTGGTGGTGGGAATTTTATGGGAACTACACCTGAGAAGATAAATCAAACATGGTACAAAAATGAACAATGATATAAAATACATATATATTAAAAAAACAAATTTAAGTTAAAAAATTAAAAAGAAAGTGTTGATTGTGGACAGAAGTTGGAGCCATCTGGGGTGTGAGGTGTAGGTCAAAGGGCTGGGAGTGCCTGCAGGACAAGGTCACCTGGAGGGAGAATTACCACTGGGAAAGCCGAACAAAAATCGAGCCAACCACACTTACATACTTAGTTGTTCCCACAGCTGCTTCCTCTGCCTTAAGTCTCTCAATTTTGGTCTCTGTTTTCTTCAATTCTCTTACAAATGCTTTTCTAGATAGATTGTACTCCCTTCCATTCCTGCCAGCCACAGCTTTAACTTCTCAACCTTCCTTTTTCACCTTTAACTTTTCCTAAGGTATTTGAGTGTATAATGGTTATATCTTCTTTTCATTGATTTTCATTTTTTAAATTTCAAACCACATCTATTTTTGTCTCTCTTTTTAAAAAATCTCAGATTTATTTTACTGGAATCTTAACAAAAGAAACATTATATCTTAAGCATCTAGTCTTTTAATTCTCTCCCCCATCACATTTTAACATTTTATTATTCACATTGAACTTTTAATAGATTTATTTCAATGCAGATGTGTATTTAAAAAAAAGGCAAAATCCTTCTTGTCCAACCCCACTCCCTGGAGGTAACTGCTGTGGACAGCTGGCAGTCTCTCCATTCAGATTTTTTCCCTGTAAACCTTTAAATCCTGTAAACATGATGTGGAGACATCATTTGGGCTTACCAACCCTAAGCTGCAAGAACCACTGTGATGGTGGGTGCTCTTCAGTAAATCAGAGCATCGCAGTGGGAGAATGAAGCCCAGTACCTGCGAGAAGCAGCCTGGGGGTCTTAGTAACAATCTTTTGCTCATTTCCTAGTATGCAACTTGGCTCCTGGTATGTCTGTTTTTTAAAAATTTTTTTTAAGATTTTATTTTTATTTATGCCTACAAGCAGGGGTGTAGGCCAAAGGTGGGGGTGGGTGGGTGAGAGGATTCACCAGAGACAGAATGGAGAGCAGAACAGGCAGATCGACTGAAGTACACTGCTGAGGGGAGCAATGGGTGAGGCAGGGGAGGTCTGTTGCACCATGTGGGAATCTCCCTGGCTGGGGATCGAACTCATGCTGCAGTGGCTCTGGATAGTTTCACAGAGTTGCATCTTAACCCGTTGCACCACCAGGGAGGCCCTCCTGGTATAAGTCTTGCTTCATGTTAGGCCATGTACTGCCATGAGGCTGGATGCACCTGGAAAGGGGGAGGGTTCCCCATGACTACTGATGGGTTTACTCACTCCTGGGTATGCAACTCTACAACTCACCTCTTGGTACTTAGCCACGTCACATCTGACCATGTACAGCTGCCAATGCAAACCCACCTGGAACGTTGTAGAAACCGAAAGTGTATATAAGACCCTGACTTCCTACAAACGGGGCTCAGCCTTTGCATGCAAATCCACTGAGTCAGCACCGGCGCAATAAACCTGCTTGTTAGCGCTAGTGTCCAAGTTTCCCTTCTGCCATATAACAAACATATTACCACTCAGATATTAAAAAAAAATTAAAAATAAGATCATATTATCCTCACTGATCCACAGCTTGCTTTGCTTTTGTTTGCTTGTATTCCTATCACGATTGTTCTCCCTTTAAGCCTCATGTGTTTTGTCTTTCCTCTCTGTAATTTAGATGAAATAAAAATGATCACTTTCATCGTTTAGTTCATATTTTAAATTTTCACGATTTATCTAGAGAGGGACTTTTCTACTAGTCTGTAGGGGCACAGGATAAAATCCACTCACCCCTCTGGTTCTGGGGTTTGTTGAGCAAGCAAAGCAGACAGATTAGTAGGAGAAAAACATAAAATTTGATTATATATAAAGACTCCAAGACAGGTTTGGGAGTTTCTCTACCTCATCCAGGGGGCTTTGGGGAGGAGACAGTCTCACTTATTCAGTTCTCAGGACCAACCACATGCCAGGCACTGGCCTAGGAGCCAAGGATACAGCCATGCTCCAGCAGACAGAGCTCCCTGCATTCTCTGGCCTCCAGCACGGAAGTGCTGCAGCGCATGGGACTGTGGCCTAGGAGTGCTGGCTGGGGAGTGGCAATGCCAGCAGGGCACAATGCTTTCCACATCATCCCAGCTGCCCAGAGTGGATGGGCAGCCTCTGAGATGAGAGGAGGAGGTGGCAGAGGAGAAACATCGCTGGTAATGAAGACTGGTGACCTGGGATAAACAGCCTGGGGGTCTTGAGTAATGACCTTTTGCTCAGTCCCTGGTATGTAACTTGGCTCCTGGCATGCCATGTATTGCCACCAAGGTTAACCATGAACAAGATGGACCTGAAAAATCCTGTGACTACTGACCCTTTACTCACTCCTGGGTATGCAACTGTACAACTCACTTCTTGGTATGTAGCCACGTCACATCTGACCATGTACAGCTGTCAATGCAAACCCACCTGGAACCCTGTAGAAACTGAAAGTGTATACAAGCCCCTGACTTCCTACAAACAGGCTCAGCCCGACGATGCAAATCGGCTGGGCTAGTACCGACAACAAACTCACTTCTTGTTAGCCCTGGGGCCCAAGGTTCCTTTGTGCCATACAACAGCAATACTGGCCCGTCCTGACTGTTTTTCCTGTTTTCTTTACATAGTGGTTGACAGACGTGTAGACTCAGACAGTCATCCAGTGCTCCTCAAGCTTCAGTGTGCAGCTCCTGGGGGCCTTGTTAGAGCATAACATTCCTGGGCCCCTGCCCCAGAATTGTGGATATTGTAGGTCTGCGTGGGGCCCAAGAATTTGCATCTTTGTCAGACTTCGAGGTGACATGGCTGTTGGCCCAGCCACAATGTGATGAACTCCCACCTAATGTGACATCTTTAAAAACAGACACCCACAGAGGCAGATGACTTGCCTGAGGTTATGCTGCAAGTCAGTAGAGAAGCTGACCCCTAGCATTTGTATGGGTCTTGTAGGCCGCACACGCATCCCGGGACCAATGCCCCTTCCTGCTGGGTCAGCGGACACAGTGGGCCTGAATGGGCAGCTGGAGCTGAGGAAAGTCAGTTCTACCAGAGTCACACATTCTTAGTGAGACGAGTTCGTTCCCCAGTGAAACAAATGGAAGTGAGGAAAACAGTTGCTGTAGCGCCTGAAACAGCACATCCTACAGACCATAAACTACCAGGCATGGTCCAAAGGGCCCCTCAGCTAAAACCTCATCATATAGAAGGCACAGACTCTGGAGGGAGCTTGCCTAGGTTCAAATTCCCATTTCTATGTGACCCTGGGAAACTCACGGATGCAATAAAAATACATGTAGCAAGTAAAATGGGCAGAATATCAGCACCTACTCCACAGGGCTGTAGGAGGCCTGAGGGAGATGATACACTTACGTAACACAGCACACACTTAGCACTTAGGACATTGCCTGCCAGCACCCCCAAAACATGCCCTCTGCTTCGGAGGTCCTGGGAGAGGCAGTGGAGCCCTGACCACAGAGGTTGTCCCGGCCGCCGTAAACAACAGCTAGCATCACACCCGCTGTACAGCCTCCTTCAGAGCGTACACTACATGTTTGAAAACCTGGCACCAAACAGAAAATAAATCATTTGGGGAATCTTTATTTGGATTTATGGCTCAGGGCTTAGTCGGGGACTGTCTGGTTTTTGAAGCTGATACCCCTGGGGAAGAGGACCCCAGCAAAGGCTTCTTCATGGAATGGGTCTTTTTATTGCCAAGAGACACATCGAACTTTCAGCCAAGCCTCATCCTGGAGAAGAGGTGTGTGAGTCGGCCTTGGGGATGTGTAGGTTGAATGATTTACCCCGGGCCAGGTCTCAGATGCTCACTGGACTAGGCACAGCTGGGTCCCGGCAGCACACACCCTCTACCCTCAGCCTACTTTGCTTAGGCGTTGCTACCATAGACCCCAGGACTCTGGTTTCTGGGCAGCAGGGGCTGGGGTAGGGCCCAGGGAGTCACAAGGACCTTCTGCAGGGATGTTCCCAATTGGGTTGGAAGGGTGGGTGAAACTAAAAATACCACCTACATGGCATATTTACTCTGCTCTTGTTAATACCCCAGAAAGATTGCCAAGAGTCACTACCACCAAGCCTGTGATTAAACCATAATAACCACTTTCATGTTTATAAAATTTGTCCTTGATATCGGAGAGGAGTATTTTTAGGCTCGAACTTAGTTAACACATCCCAATGCAGGAGTATAGATTTAAGCAAGTCTCTCTCCTTAAGATGTACTTCCCAGAACACAGCAGTGAAACCAAGAGGGATTTGTCCCCAGGAGTCACATTAGGAGAATCCGAGCACACCAGGGAGCACATTTTTTTATCCCAGGGCACTCCCCAAATGTGGAAGCTTTGTGGACATCTATGCTCTTCTGTCCCCCAACTTTATCATCCATCCACCCATCCATCCATCAACTAACTCATTCAACATATACTCACTGAGTGCTTACTATACGCCAGGCACTGGGGTTAAGACAGTGAATAAGTAGTGAAGGCTCTATTTCATAGGCCTGCATTCCTGGGGACTGTATTGCTGATTGGGGATCCAGACAATAAATTTATGTTTGTTTGCCTGTGTGTGTGTGCATTTACTATTGAGGCAGTTTAGGTAAGAAATTGTGAGCTGGGGGCCTCCCTGGTGGCGCATGGGGTTAAGTCTCAGCTATGACTCTACTGGCAGCCACTGCAGCATGAGTTCGATCCTGGCCAGGGAGCTCCCCACAAGGCGCAGCAGACCTCTCCTGCCAGTGCCTGCTGCTCCCCTCAGCAGTGTAGTTCAGTAGATCTGCCCATTCTGCTCCCCACTCTGTCTCTGGTGAATCCTATCACCGCGTTCCCTACCCCAACACCTCTGGCCTACACCCTAGCTCTTGAATGCATAAATAAATCAATCTTTCAAAAAAATTGTGAGCTGGGAGGATAACAGTTGCCCCAAGTCCTGACTGAGCAGGTAGACTAAATCATGAACTGGCAAGACCTGTCCAAATAATTTGGACCACCATTTGGCCATGAGGTGCCATGCTAGACAAAAAGCATTAAGTCCTGATTAGTGATTTTCTTACAATTTCCTGGAGGGAGAAGGCCAAGAGCCCACATGGGCAGTTGGAAGGGAACCTCTCCGCATGCCCAGATATAGCCCAACCCAGAACAAGCTATAATGTTGCTTCACCCCATCCTGCCTGTGAGACTCTCCTTTAAATACCTTCTCCTAATCCCCTTCGAGCAGCCAGGCTAAATTCTCCTTTCTGGCACTAGTTCCCTCATGCATGAGCCTCTAATAAAACCTTGCCTGGTTCAGCTACACCTAGTGCTTTCTGGTGAATCTGAGGGGAAAGGACCCATTCTTGTGTCCGGCCCCACAACACAACATGATATGAAAGAGAAATATAGGGAGAAATGCTAGACAGTATCCAGGGGTACAGAAGTGCTTTTGAAGGCAAGTCAAGAAAATAATTTATGAACTGAGGAAGAGTCAGCCATGTGAAAACTACACTCTGTGACTTGCTGGCCCAAATCACACACTTTTTTCTCTCTCTCCTAACCCTTCTTCCTATACTCAGTTCTGATGTAAATATCTTCTTCCTCTCCATGAATCTGTTTGAACTGAAACTTGACTCTTCTTCCAGGATGTCTCTCCCCTAGAGTTCTTGCAAACCGTGGTTGCTAACTTTCTTTATACCCCATTACTCTGGGTGATGAGGCTGATGTCAGAGCTCTTATTTCTATAACTTTTCCTAGGTGTGCCAACGTCCCCACTCCTCTGAGATTCCAGCCATCTGATTACACCACATCTTCCTTTTCCTTGCCAGTAACTACCTGCTTCTCAGACCCTCTATTCTACTAGTTGAAGACTTTGGAACCTGGTCTGCAGCCCTCATTTTCAAGCCAAAAATGGATAGTCACTGGCATTTTTCACTTGCTACTGTAGCCTGTAGGCTACAATCGATTCCTTGGCAATTGATTCCTTGGATTCTTGCCCCTACCCCACTTCAGCCCATTTTCATAGCTATAATCTGGGTACACCCGGGCTCTGTCTTAAAAATCTTCAAGCGCTATCTCTCATGCTAAATGTGGTAAAACCAGGCTTCCTCAAGCCTATTTCTCCACAGGGTATCCAAGTAAAACAAATACTCCTTCTCCAGAGAGCCATGAAAAATGCTGTGAGTCCTGGTAGATCGGGTCTTGAGATAGTGGTAGAGGAACATCACACCTGAGCAGAAAGTCTTCCTAAGGATGACCTCTACTCATGTCTCTCCAAGACCCCACAACTTGTGACTGTTCCTTATTGCGCATAACTTCTAGCCTGCTCGAAACACCCAGAGTACTCAGTTCTCCTCTCCTACTTGCTCCTTTCCCTCTTAATTGTCTCTTTCCAATTTCTTTTTGTGGGGTTTGTCTCTCCAAATGGGTTAGATTAGTTTTTTCAATACAGGCCTTGGGTAAGTCACCTTAGTATGGAGAACTAAAAGTGGAGGCCATGTGAGTTCTATTACAATTTCTGAAAGAATACACCTTGTTTTGTGTTGAGAGCAGTGAGGGCCTGAAGGCTGAGAAATTTTTTCTGGCTTGAGTCCTTTATTCTTCCCTAATCGAGGAAGAGATTGCCATTCCCTAAGCTCCTGCCCCTTTTCTAATCAGAGAAGCAACTACTGCTTCCCATCTCTGATGAAGAAGAATGCAGTTTGGGGGGTTCTCTCTGAGAACCTCATCTTTATTCTCAGATTAGAGGTGAGGCCTCCTTCTTGTCTGCCACGTGAACTGTCACCTTCTCTCTCCTAAACATCCCATGTCCATAAGCACAGAACATCCCCCACTTATTTATTATTCTTTAGCCATACAAATTCCGCACATGTATGTTATTAAATCAGTTTTTCCTCTGCTAATTTATCTGATGTTGTTTTGATCACACTGGTCAACAAATTTTTACAAAAGTCATGTTACTGAAATAAAATTAGTCATTTCCTATCAATTTGTATGTGCTCAACATGAATATGACAGTCAAATTCTAATTTTGGCTCTAGTTTTTTAGTAATCTGCAATAAATTGATATTTACATCACAAAATGCATGCCAATAGTAATAGGCCTATGGTTAATACCTGTAAAAAATCAAGGCATAGACTACTTCTTAGATTTCTTCACTTGTCTCTTGTACAGCTGTTCAGGAACAGAAGAGATGGAGGACAGTTTCCATCATGCAAAAGCACAGCCTTACGACTCAGTTTCGAAGAGTCTACAAATAATCTCCATTCTTGTGGGTCATGAGTGATTTCTAAAGCATTCATGAGACCCTCAATATCGGAACAGAATACCAGAGTACTTTCCTTTCTGAAGAAAGGCTCCAACTAATGGTGGTGCTTTCGATAGAAAGTAATTGTGACATCTTCTAGAAGATTCCATTGTTGGAGTCTTGATCCTAGGAATTCTACATTGTTCTTGGATAAGTCCAAATCACAAACCAGGTCATTTAGTTCTTGCTGTTTTAGTCTGTGTGGGGTTGATGATGCACCACAGTGAAAATCTGGATCACTGCCTGCTGATGGAACAGGAGAAGAACAGGTCGGCTCACCCTTGTCCTCATCAGATGAATCAAGAGAATATTCTGCTGGAGGTTCTGGAACAGGAAGTCCCTCAGCAAGTGGAACTGGTCTCAATGCAGACGGAATGTTTGGGTAGACTGTTCTCGACTCCTTTTGCTTTGGTATTCCACCGGAAAGAGGAGGAGCCAAGCAGAAGGAACAGTCTTTTATGTGGTTGTTGGCTCTCTCCACACCATGGGGACTGCAAAGGGCATTGATGGTCTTTTGCCATTTAACCACTGTGAAAGCTGTGTTGTACATGGAGCACAGCACATATGCAGGGCCCAAGGCTTATCTTGGTCACCAACCTTGCATCCGAAGTAAAGGTGATAAGCCTTCTTCACTTGAGAAGTGATCCTTTTCGTCTGGTTGGCAAATGTCACTTCCCCACAAATAGAGCAGAAATTGTGCATGCTATTAACGCACTTTCAAAGCATTACTGTTCTATATTGTGCGTAAATGGATAAAATAATAACAGTTCTATGAAACAGTAGCTTAAACTGTCTCCCACAAAGTCTGAAATATTTTCAGTGTTCAACCTTTCCGACAGGGCTTCCTATAGTGCACTGCTGACGTCAGCTTACTTCAGCAGCTGCCTGGCAGTAGTATTGCATTGCATCAGAAAACGATGCAATCAACTCTGGATGATGTGTGCATGATGGTATTATGCAATGCGATGCAATATTACACCATTCTAGGCTGATTTAGGATGTTGTTGCAGCCCTATTGGATAAATTTACATGGTGAAACATATAAAATGAATTCTATGAAATATCTTCAAAACGAGAGCTAATAAAAATTTTTAGGGTTATATTCACATTCAGCACACCAAGATACTACAGGTTAGGGCCTTTTTAAGTCAGTAATGATCTCACTGTTGACCAGTGGTACTTGTCCAGCCTGAGAAGAACTCCAAGAGGTGGATTATCCCGTGTCTCAACATTATTCTTCTCTGCTTCAAGTTGGATCTATGTCTTTTAATAATGCCTTTGTGTGGGATTATTCTACTTCTTTATCCATTGCTCCTCAGCAGATGAATCAATTAAAGAATTCCTGCTTTCTTGAAAAGGGGGGTTGGGGTGGGGAGGAGATTGTACACCCTTACTATATGGACCACACCTTTTGGTGTCTGTTGTCTCTTGTCCTTCCACAGCTCTTGTTCCCATTCCTCTAACACCCATTTTTCCACATTGTAGTGACCGCTGGTGTCCTACTCTCCTAGGTCACAGAGACCTTTTCAGTTCAGACCATCTTGGGGGTGGCCACACAATGCCTTTTTCCCTTGCATTTCACTTCTCTCTTTTTGCCATACCTGTGAAGCCAATCTCAATCCAAACCCTTCAAACAACAATTTCTTCACCTACACCTGGAGGAAATCATACAACTCAAAAACTGCAAATTGGGCCTCTCCTGAGGCCTTAGGGGTTAAGTTTCAACACTATTACCTCTATGGCCTGAGTTCGATCCCCAGCCAGGGAGCTTCCCCCATGGCGCAGCAGACCTCTCCTGTCTCACCTGTTGCTCCCCTCAGCAGTTTATTTCAATCAATCTGCCTGTTCTGCTTCCCACACTGGTGAATTCTCTCACTCCCTGCACCTCTGGCCTATACCCCAGTTCTTCTATGCAAAAACAAACAAAAACAAACAAAAAACCCTGCAAATCCATGGCAACAAATACACAGAAATACTCAAAATTCCTTTCAATTGTCTGTAAGCAATTTCTTCTCCTGTTCCCCTAACCTTTATCCAGTGTGCCTAAAGCCAAATCTTGTTTGGACTTTCAAGTTACAACAATAAATAATTCCCCTCCTACCTTTTTCTCTGTGTTTATTTCATTTGAATTGTGTTTCTTCCATTTGAAATCAAGACTCCTGACAAATAGAATTAATGATCCCAATTTCAGAGAAGGTCCTTGGGGGAGAGGGAAAAACAGTCCCTTCGGAATGGATAGTAAATTGGGAGTTGCTATGGATTCACCTCGGGGTCTGGTCTCTGCGAATTCTGAGGACAAGTGTGGCAATCTGGGAAACACAGACACAGCTCATAGAGAATATTCTGAAAGACAATTGACAAGAGCAGCCCCGTCCTCTTCCTGTCTTTGCTCCAAATCCTCCTTAGAAAAGCAGAACCGCCTGTAGTTTGAAATGGACAATCAGACACTGATAACAGCTGCAGCCCCAGAAACTTCGGTTCTTGGCAAAAGGATCCTGACACAAAAGTATTTCTTTGTGGAAAATTATGCATTCATGGGGCTCATTTGAAACAAAATATGATTTGCATCTTAACTTCCTGTAACAAGCTCCAGTTCCTCTGTGGATTTCATAATGTCTGATTTCGTTGGACCAGATTGGTGGGGCACATGCTTAACCAAACAGTTTAAATTCAAGCCTAGGTTTTTCTTATTTTAAATAGCAACAGCTGCTAAGCATGATAATTATTGTATTTCATCAAAATAAACTCACCAAGTTGCTTCTGAATGTTCCTTGGGACTCCTTTGCTGGGGGCTGGGGGTCCTCATGGCTGTTATAGAATGTGTCGAGTTTGGATCTGAAAACAAAGAAGAGTTTTGCTGGATAATTCCGAGAAGAGAGAAAGGAAAAGACAGTCTATGGCTGGAGGCAGGACCAGGAGATACTTAGCTCTCAATATCTGGTTGGGTTTCTCTGCCATGTTCCACAATTCCACATGTCAGAAAGATTGAAAGGATATGAGGACGGGAAGAAGAAAGCATTGCAAGAGTGCTCTCGATGTGACAGCTAGCTTGATGGTCCTTAAAGAGAACTCAGATTCTGTCACTCTCCTGCCTGAAGTCCTGTTCACCTGGTTTTTCATTCCAGCATTCTCTGCCTTGAGAATCAATTGAGAAATGTAAAGACCCCAAATGCCAGGTTGTACCCCAGATCGAGTAATTCAGAACTTGGTTGGGGGGGGCAGACAGGCATCTGATTTTGTTTAAAAACATCCTAGGGCCTCCCTGGTGGTGCAAGGGGTTAAGTCTCAGCTCTATGAAGCTATTGCAGCCTCTGAGCTGACCCACATGGGGCAGCAGACCTCTCCTGCCTTGCCTGCTGCTCCCCTTAACTAGGTATTTCAGTTGATCTGCCTGTTCTGCTCCCCACTCTGGTGAATCCTCTCACTCTCTCCCCGCTACACCTCCTGCCTACACCCCAGTTTTTGTGTGCATAAATAAATAGATCTTTAAAAAAAAAAAGCAACGAATCTAACGTGGGTGAATCTAACGTGTCTTGTTAAAAAAAACTCCATTAGACCCTGAAATAAATCCAAACTCTGACCACAGCCAAGGAGGCCCTGACAGACCTCAGACCCCATCTTCAAACTCTCATCCTGTGTCTTAACTCAGATTAAGTTACTGATATTTTAGTTCGTTGATCTGTGCAGACTACAGAAATTTCTAAACTTTCTGTGTCCCAGGAGATCTTACATGCTTTGCCTTTGTGGTCTCACCTGGTTGCTCCCTTCCCACACTTCCCCACTGTCATTTCTGTTTTCTGTTCTCTAAATTCCTCTCTCCTTGCAGAACCTCTGTACCTGTGGCTTCTGGAACCACATCTGGCTAATCATTTGGACCTTTGAGAAGTCTTCTATGATTTGCCACTGCTAACTTATCTCCTTGTTAGTTTTCATAGCATGATTGCATTTTGTTGACTGTTAACAGCAGATCACCATGTGAAGTTGTGTTGTTGATCTGGGTACTTTGTCTCTCTCTAAGCCAGTAAGCCCTGAGAGACTCAGAACCACCTAGAAATCATTCACGGCTCTATATCTGGAGGAGATATGGTACATAAGTATCTATACATATGCAGCAGGTGTTCAGTAAATGTTTGTTGAATGAAAGAGTGAGTGCACACATAATACATCCGATAAAGGACTGATAACAAAAATCTACAAGGAGCTCACACAACTCAACAAAAACAAAGTCAACAATCCAGTCAAAAACTGGGCAGAAGAGCTAAAAAGACACTTCTCCAAAGAAGAAAAGCAAATGGCCAATAGATAGACAAAAATATGCTCAACATCACTTATAATCAGGGAAATGCAAATCAAAACCACAATGAGATACCACCTCAAGCCAGTGAGAATGGCGCACATTAAAGACAGACAACAAATGCTGGCAAGGATGAGGAGGAAAAGGAACTCTTCTACACTGCTGGTGGGAATGCAAACTGATTCAACCACTATGGAAAGCCATGTGGCATTTCCTCAAACTGCTAAAAATGGAGCTTCCATAAGACCTGGCAATACCACTTTTGGGAATCTACCCAAGGGACACAAAAACATTAATCCAAAAGGATACCTGCACCCCCATGTTTATAGCAGCGCTGTTCACAATAGCTAAGATGTGGAAACAAATCAAATGCCCCAAAATAGATGACTGAATCAGGAAGTTATGGTACATATACACAATGGAATACTATTCAGCATTCAAAAAAGATAAACACATGCAATTTGCAGCAACATGGATGGAGCTAGAAGGGATCATGCTCAGCGAAATAAGCCAAAAGGAAAAAGAAAAATATTGAATAGTTTCACTTATAACAGGAATATAGGGGAACCAAATAAAAGAGAGACATTCAGCGAGAGAGGGGGAGGATGGGGCCTCAGAATGAGGGAGCGGGGAGCACAGGGGACTGTGGTGATGGTTCACGGGTGAATTGGTGGTGGGAAGCCTATGGGGAATACACAATAATGTAAAGGAAATAAATAATAACAATAAAATTTGAAAAATAAAATAAATCTATTTGCAATAAATACGTTAATATCAGGAAAAAAAGAGTGAGTGCACAGCAGGTCACTCAATAACTAGGGGCTGAATGAATGGAGGACCTCACTTGATCCTTCAAATAGCAGGTGTCATTAGCACCATCTTATAGATAAATCCATCAGGCTCAAAGGTGAAGTGACTTTTCCCACATTTGTTAAACTCTTGGCCATTGAATTAAGAGTGGGTTGTAGGGTGAGAAGGGGAGAGCAGACATCTTTTTCACACTGTGGATTTTGGGGGACTCTGCCATTACTAGAAAGGGTAACTCCTTCATTAATTGGCAAGGGTATGTATTTAGGTTTTAATTGTGGGCTTCTTGAGGGACTATTTTAAAACCACATCTGTGGAAGCCTTTGATGCCATCTGACCTTCTGATCTTCAAGTGGGGGATGGAAGGGCAATTGCAAAGTTTTGGAAACTAAGGGAGAACCTCATTATTTTGGGGTGACATACTCTCAGCATGCTTTAACGAGCTGGGGGCTGGGGATAGAAGCAGGTCCCAGAATCACAGGGACTTCCCTGCTGTTGACTCATGGCAACTGTCAGCCGGTCTCCACAGTGCTCTGCTCCATACACAGCAAGCAGAAACCACATGAGTCATCCCCGATGCTCTCCTAGGCAGCCAGTCCGTGGCGCAGGGCTGAAAAGGAATGTGGGCTCTGGCTTCCTTTGCACAATTCACCTGGGAGCCTTTATCAGCTGGAAAAGCCAAGAGCACCTTGGTTCTCACCTTTGCATCTGGATTTAAAAATACTAACAATACCAGGGGATGTAGCCCTCTGCTAGGGCTGCCCTAAGAGAATGCCACTCACCCTGGGGCTTAAACAACGGATACTCATTTTGTCACAGTTCTGGAGGCTGGAAGTCCAAGATCCAGGTGCCAGCAGGTTTGTTTTCTCCAGGGCCTCCCTCTCATTGCTTGTCGGCAGTTACCTGCACACGTGTGTCTCCACACAGTCTTTCCCCCGTGCGTGGGCTTTCCTGGTATTTGTATGTCCAAATTTCCAGTTAGATCAGAGCCCACCCTAATGGCCTCCTTTTAACTTAATTATCTCTTTTAAGTTTAATTGCCCTAGCTCTAAAAACACCCTGAGTTACTGGGGGGTTAGGACTTCAATATATGAATTTGGGGGACATGGCTCAGCCCACAACAGGTGACATTGATCGAGTGCTAAGTAGATGTTAGCTAAATACAATGATGTTATAAATACCATCTCCCATCATTTCTCCAACTATCCTCGAAGGTCCATACCATTATTATAACTCACTCTATAAAACCAAAAAAACTGAAATACAGAGATAGGGAAGCTGTTCATGTTTACACAAAGTATCAGAGCTCAGATTCCAGCTTGGGTAGTTTTGATTTTATGTCTGTTTCTCGTAAAATCTGTGCTAAATTCCAAATGCCACATTTCTGGTTTTTCTGTTCTTTCCTTTGGAAACAGTTATAGCTATAATTGGGTATCAAATATCTATCTCTCATGTCACTTGTCTGTTTTCTAGTAATTTTTAACTCTCTAGTCTAAAACAAGCAATGAGATTCAGGGAAATTTCCTTGAGCTTGGTCTTCGAGTTACTTGATCATTTTTTCTGCCATAACCCATCTGCTCTTTCCTGCTTTTACTTGTTTACACATTTCACAAATGAACTTTTCTCTCCTTCAGCTCAGGGTGTCCCTTCTCCATGGTGGCCCCTTCTTGCTTTTGCAATAGTTTGAGCAGCATAGAAGTAAGTAGCAGCTGGGCTCATTGAAACGAAAGGACTGGGTAGCCTTTCCTTCTTGGCGAAGTGATGACACTGCTTTAGAAATCACCTTATGTGGGCCTCCAGTTAAGCGCTGCACTGTGGGGCTGTTGGCAGCAGCGATGTGAGTTCAATGCCCGGCCCGGGAGTTTCCCACATGGCGCGACAGACCTCTCCTGCCTCGCCCGCTGCTCCCCTCAGCAGTGTATTTCCATCAATCTGCCTGTTCTGCTCCCCACTCTGTCTCTGGTGAACCCTCTCACTGCCCCACGCCTCTGGCCTGTACCCCAGCTTGTATGCATAAATAAAAAAATAAATAATAAATAAATCATCTATGTTAAAACACCAAAACCCAGGGCAGCCACCTACATAGTCAGAGAAATCCTACCCAACGTTCAGAACAGGGGGCAGGTGGGTTAAGGAAGCCTTCGCGCTTCATCAGCCCTCTCTTTCCAATCCGATTCTCAACCTCCTGGTGGAAGACCAGAAATGCCACACAAAGTATGAATTTCCACTAACTCACGGGAAATCTGAAGGGCAGTCATAGGAACTCTAGTAAGAAGCAGCAGTGTCTGGCAGCATAAAGATCAAAGGGAAGCTGAGAATCACTCGAAGGATGAAGCCTCAAGGCTGAGAACAGAGCACTCTGAATTACCTTGAGCTTGAGGCACCGGTTTAAGAGCAAGGACCACTAAAGTTTCCCTTGCCCAAGTAAGCTCATGGCCTACCTGATTGTCTGCAGAAGGGGGAGGCTGCAGGCTTGCCCTGTTGAATAATGCTGCCCAGCGAGACATTTTCTCTGGCTTTCTCTAGGGTCCCTGCAAGGTAAAAGAGTAAATCAGACCTTTTTTACACCCTCCTGTCACTAGCTTCTATGGCCAGCACCTGGGTATTGCTCTCTTCCTAGGATTATGGACACCTGGGCCCAGGGAGTACATACACCTGGGCCTAGAAGGGAGGGGACGAAAGGGTGGGGGGGTCTCTGGGGGGCTCAAGTTTCTGTGTTTCCCTTGTTCACTAACCAAACTGGTGAAGATGATGCCAAGGCCTCCAAAATTCTATTTTAAGCTGCTAGCACCGACAGTGGACCCACCTGGCCCGGGACGGTTGCGCAACAGTCCCAAATACAAGAGAGACTTGGCTTATTTCCCTGCTGGAGAAGCAGGCAGGGCGGCTGGTGAAAGTCTTTGGCGAAGCACCGTGACTCCCGCCAAGATCTCTCCTCCTCTGGTCCAGATGTCTTCCCTGTCAACCAGCTCCCCTGGGAGGCATTGCCATTGCCTCTGGCTCTTTACCCCATCCCTGTGTGTTTGTTTAGACACTAAAAAGGGATTTATTGCAGCAGTCTCTGGGCACACATTCAAAAACACCCAAACTACAAGGAGAAATTTGCCCACACTCACATCGCGCCCATCCACACAGAGCTGCCCCCAGCTGCAGGGAGGGGACTTTTCACAGCAGCTGAAGGCCGGCACACTTGTCCTCAGCATGACTGAGCAGGGTAGGCGTTAAATCACTTTCCAGATACTCAGGGGGATGGGTGCAGAGAACATGGCCTACGACCTCTGAGGGCGAGCCTGCTCACGGTGATAACCCCATTGGGGCAACCCATCCAGGAGAGACTCCGTCACCCCCAGGGATGTTAGCCCAACCTGAAAACTTCCTGGACATTATCCATGCTGGCCCTTCGGTTTTTCTTTAGTCCCCTCCTCTGCCAAAAATTTGACACCTCTTTCTCAGTTTAAATTTGAGAAGCTTTCTCCTGTTCTGGGGATTATCTTCTTTTTCCTCTGCACTCTGTTAGCATCGGTAAACACCATTTATTCATAACTCACTAAATGCGTATTGACCTGTCTTTGTTAGGCTACAGAGACAGTGGTGAGCAACATAGATAAGGCTATTGCTTGCGCAGAGCTTACCTTCTAGGTTCCAGAGACAGACAGAAAAAATTCTCATGGAACAATCTGTCTCCCCCTCTAGGTTATGAGTGGCATTCCATCATATATTTCTTCATCTTACTCTGTGCCTGGCTGTCAAGGAACTTCCAGCTTAACTCACAGGATAGTAAGTCAGCCACTGTACCTTATTCTGTCTGTGTACCCACTCCCCCGACCCAGCAATATCATACCTCCCACATGACAGACATTCAGTTCGTCTTTATTGAATGCACAGATAATCTATATTGTCTTATCAGCGAATTCTAAAGAAGCTGGGGATAAAGAAACATGGGTTGATGATGTTTATTACAGAAACATTTTAATCAAAGGGACCCAGATAGAAATAGATTTTTCCTGTTTTTCTTTGACTCCCATCTTCCAGAAATATCCAAACATACACACACAGGTCTAAGCAGGGAAACAGCAGTGAATTTCAGTTCTTATCACAGAGGAAATACATACAGGGACTCAATTACATAGATGATGAAGGAAATAATGGTAAAATGTGGTGGATTACCGAAGGGCTACAGATTGTTCCTCTCCATTCAAGAAATGTGGTCTATTTATTTACTCCTTAAATCTGGGCAGATTTTGTGACTTGATTGAAAGGAAGCAAAGCTGTGGAAGTTTCAAACTTGGGCCTCAAGAGCTTTTTCCTATTTCTCTTCTTTTTCTTGGAAGCTGCTACCAACTGAATATGCCTAGGCTGGATTGTTGGATGATGAGAAGCACATGGACCCACCACTGTCCCAGAAGACAGCCAACCAGCTCCCAAAGTGGAGCCCCCTGCTGACTTGGCAGCTGACTGCAGTCTCACGAGTGTCCCCAGCCAAGACCAGCAAAAGAATTGCCCAGCTGATCCCAGTCTAAATTGCTACCTCATGAATTGGGAGCTGCAAATAAATGGTGATGGTTTTAAGTCATTAAGTTTTGGGAAAGTTTGTTTCACAACAAAAAAGCAACCAGTACATGAAACCACCCAGAGATTAGCAACTGCAGGCATCGTCACTCTCTGAGGCTTTAAAGACAAAGGGAGGAGGCAATATAATTGGATCCCAGTGTAACCAGAGCACCCAAAAGAAAAGACTTAAAGGTAGGGTGTCTCCGGCATGCTTAGAGGCACAGAGGAGGTGGGGGAGTGGCAGTTGGCTGAAGCAGAAATGGGGAGCTTGGCTTCTTTTATCTGTTCTCGTTTCCCACCAGGACACACCATCAGCTGAGCTCAGGTGGCAGTCAGCTGTGACAAGAGGCTGGAGATGCCTCAGGAGTCACCCTTTCTGTGACCTAGAGCCAAGCAGGGGCAGGGCTGGGAATGAATCTGTGTGCAAACAAGCTCAGGACTGAAACCACATCTCTTTTGGGGAAAAGAAGAGGAAGTGGGATTACCGATTGATCTTTCCAAATAGCACCGATTGCATTCTCTTATTCATATCCTAGCCCCTATTTAGGAATTTAGCTCAAACTAAAAATGTACTTTAGCTATTAGAAAACTGTAATTGCAAGTGTCCCAACTTTTGACAAAATATTCAATCAAACTGTATTTGCCTATTTATAAAATGTTGTACCCACACCCACAACTAGCCCATCAAACACACACATCACTAAAACATTGTCTAAATGATGTCGTTGTCAGGTCAAAAACCACATAAGCGGGCCTCCCTGGTGGCGCAGTGGTTAAGTGCTGCGCTGTGGAGCTGTTGGCAGCGGCGACATGAGTTCGACACCCAGCCAGGGAGATTCCCACATGGCATGGCAGACCTCTCCTGCCTCGTCCGCTGCTCCCCTCAGCAGTGTATTTCTGATCTGCCTGTTCTGCTCCCCGCTCTGTTTCTGGTGGGCTTTCTCGCCGCTCCATGCCTCTGGCCTGTACCCCAGCTTAAATAAATAAATCTTTAAAAAAAAAAAACCACATAAGCTATGAGACACCATTTGTCTAATTTTAATTTATTCAGCTAGCATTAAAAAACTTTTTGTATGCCAACCAAACCCAAGGGTGACAGTGCAGATAGGCACACACATTCTCACAGATAATTGTCCTATAGAACGAATGTTGTCATTGGGGAGTACAGTGGGTAGGATCATCTAAGCTGGGTATTGAAGCACAAGTAGGAGTTCACTAGGTGAAAAAGGAAAGATAGTTTATCAGGAGGAATAGGCAGATTTCGAGATGCTAGATGTCATACTTAAGAAACCATAAGTAGTTAGTGTGCTGTAGCCTGGTGGGACTGAAACACTGATTGTGGGAGAGACATGGAACAAGATGAAGCCATAGAAATGGCAGGGGCCAGACCATAGAAGGCTTATGTGAAGTTGGTAGACAATTGGGAAATCATCAGCTTTCTTTCTTTCTTTTTTTTTTTTTAAAGATTTATTTATTTATGCTGGGTTTATTTATTTAAGCTGGGTTGTAGGCCAGAGGTGTGGGGTTGTGAGAGGACTCACCAGAGACAGAGTGGGGAGCAGAACAGGCAGATCGAATGAAATACACTGCTGAGGGGAGCAGTGGGAGAGACAGGAGAGATCTGCCGCGCCATGTGGGAATCTCCCTTGCGGGGGACAGAATCAGCGCCGCAGAGGCTCTGGACAGATGCACAGCGCTGCGCCTAACCCGTTGAGCCACCAGGGAGGCCCAACTTTATTTCATTAGATGTTTAAGAATGAAAATGTGTTTATTTTAAAAGCATTTACATGATGTGAAAGGGAAAAGAGGGTCATAAGAAGGCTATCCTAATACACCTTTGTCTTATCCAGGGTGGATTGGTTAGCTTATTTGATCTGGTTTGGATTACAAAGATGGTAAAAATATATTCCTCACTCTGAGACTTGAATTTTTCCCTTAACAATGTTTGGACATCGCTGCACATGCCTTAGAATGAACTCATTTATTTTTTCAACTACTCTCTTGTCGGGAGACATTCAAGTTGTTTTCTATTTTTACCAATTACAAAAATATTGCAATCTGTCTCCTTGAGAATAAGTCTGGGTATACTGGGTTTTCATTTCAGTAAAATAGATTTCCAAAGGTAGGATATCTGGGCCAATGGATGTTTATATTTTTTATTTTTATAGATGTGTCCAGTTTGCTTTTAGTAAGTTGTTTTCCTCAATACTGTCTGTCATAACTGGACATTATCACTCTTCTACTTGTAAATTTTGGCAAATATAATGGGTAAAAGAAGACTGTACCGGTTTAATTTGCATTTCCTTGACTTCTGCATACATCTGTCACCTTATTGTGTTCACACATTTCCTTTGTGATTTGCCTGTTCTTTTTTTTCTATTCAGTTGTCTTTTTTTTATCAATTAGTAAAACCTCTGTGAATAGTAGCAATTGTTCACTTATATCCATATATTTGCAAGGTTCCCTTCCCTCCCCAGATTATCATTTGTCTTTTTTAAAAAAACTTTTTATTCAGAAACAGACACTAATGGAAGGTTGTGGAAATAGTGCAGAGTCCTTTGTACTCTTCACCCAGCTTCTTCTGAAGGTATCATCTTACACAACTATTGTATAATACCTCATTTATCGTTTGATGTCATTTATGGTACCCTTTTGATTTCAATTTATTGTTGATTTTAATATCTGGTCTGTCCCTACCACTCCATACTTTGGTTATTTTTTTGAGAAACACTGTTAAGTCCTGGAGATCCACTGCCATTACATGTGTAGGTAGGTAGCTCTCCTTGTTTCTTTTTGGAATATTTATTGAATAATGTTATTGACATCAAAATACAAACATTTCATTTAAGGAGAAATAGCCAACTCTGCAGTGAATTTACATAGTACTACTAGGCTGAAAATTTCAAATTTGAGCTTGGATTAGGGAGTCAAGATAATTTGCTAGGATTAATTGAACAATTTCCAGTCTCCTCTCTTCATTTCAATGCTATGAAGATGAATTTCATATTTTGAAACAAATTCAGGCTACTTTGTAGAAAATCTATATAGAGTAATATTGATGTCACTTGTGGAGTTGATGGGTTTGAGAGCGGGGTCCTTGGGTTCACTCTGGGAAAGGTTTCACCAGAGCTCCCCTTTGGCAGCACGGGGCGAGTTTCTCCACGAGTCAGAGACATTAGATATACTTAAAGAACAGGTTTATTAGGGAAAAGGACAGGGACGTAAAGGACACTAGCATAGACACAAGCGGGCAGGAAGAGCTGCCCCTTTGTGGGGGCAGGTTTGCTAAGAGAGAGGTCTGCATGGTGCAGGTCACAGGCAGACAGGCAGGCCGCTGCCCTGCAGAGGGGCAGAGTTGGTGAAGGAAAGCATCTGCATAGGCACAGGTGGACAGAGAAAATGGCTGCCCCGAATTCTTGCACGGATGGCACTGATACAGCCTTATTTCAGTTGGGAGGGGCTCATCTTCGAGGATGGCTCCTCTACTGCTGATCCTGAACAACTCAACTGGAATGTGAAAGGAGACCAGAGATTCCACCATGGGCTCAATCTCCGTATCTTTACCTTCTGCTCAGCAGTCTGATACCTACTGGGCCTTATGCTCTATAACCTAGGCGCTGGCCTCTAGGGACCCTGGTTATCATTGTGCTAATGGCTATGTTGATTTCCTCCACCCCCACCTCCTTGTGTGAGTCAGGCTTGAACCTTATTTTAAGTTATATTTCCTCCATCAATATGTCAAAGGTTGTGGTTCTGTCCAAAGAGAGTATTTAAATAAAAAAATAAAAACAAAAACCAAACGACATCACAGGCATCAGCCTCTCTGCACAGTCAGAGCACAGACCAGGCTTAACTCTGGTTGCTTGGGGGAGACTTCTACATACAACCTAAAACTCTCCTTTGAATACTTCAAAGTGGGGCACAGACTGAGGTCAGCCCCTCATCTGGCAACTTAGTTAAATACGTTGACTTGAGTTTTAAAATAAGAAATGTGAATCTAATTCAGCATCTTTTATTCAAGCAAATAAGTGTGCTGGGTAATACAACTCTACTCTGAAGAATTGTCATTATTCTTAAGAAAATTACATTTCTTAATTATTACAATTAGTTTTCAGTAGTACTGGGGAGCAAAAATCTGCCACCCCAAACATGCAAGAGTTGTGTTTCATGAGAGGGGTACTGAAGGAAGGGAGATAAGTATATGTAAACTTCTCTCCGTAAGAGCCTCTTTCAGGAAGACCTAATCCCCTTATTTTTTTGTGATGGAGAAGCTAGAATTTAAAACTGCATCCTTTTGTCTAATGTGCCTTTCCAAATAAACTCCCTAGTTGAACTCTTCCTTTCCCCCAACCTCCCTTGTCATAGCCTTTCTGGACAAGATGGATAAGCCATGTGTTAGTCATGCTGGGTCTCCCATGTATATAGCAGGTATGTGTGTTATTATTAAACCTCTTTCTGGCTCTTTCTCGTATCAATCTGTCTGATGCTTGTGTGATTATTTGCCAGAAGAAACCAGAGGGGTGTGGGATGATTTCCTTTATGCCTGACAGTCATTTTTTTGATTTTCAAAATAGGCAATATCATGTGAAAATAATGAAATTTTTGTTTTCTCTTTTTCTAGATTTTATGGACCATTTAATAATGTTAAATTAAAATGAATTAATATTAGTTTGTAATAATTAATGTGTTGTATTAGTTTAGGTCTCCAAAGTAATGTGAAGAATGTTGAATTTTGGAGGAAATGACTACATTTTAACATTATAGTTGTTACTGGGTTTTGGTAAATAACATTTATCATTTTGAATAGCTTTGCTTTTTGTGTGCTGGTGGGAAATGAGCTCATAAATGCTCTCCTCTGTGTTGGGGGTTGTGGAGGAGGTGGCTGTATGCCTATCTCTGGGTCCAAGAAGGGGCAGGAGATTTTCTTTCTATCACTCAAACTGAGATTAAATCAGCCTAAGTAAATACTTCCATTTAGGTGTCCTGGCGTCAGCAAGATGGGGCAGTTTCCATCAAGGACATCCAAGGGAACCCCACTGTCTCCCATCATCTCTTCTCAGGGAGCCATAAAATCTTTGTCTCAGCCTGAGAAGGAAGTCCACATCTGTCTCTCCTCTGGAACCCTTTAAACAACTGTTGGCCTCACACACCTGACTTCCATCAGAACTCTTAGTTGGTCTT